>JACYXH010000483.1:725000-767500 GCA_026745465.1 Lota lota | reverse complement strand
ACCTTCTGTAGCACCTCCACCTGAGAGAGAGAGAGAGAGAGAGAGAGAGAGAGAGAGAGAGAGAGAGAGAGAGAGAGAGAGAGACAGAGACAGAGACAGAGAGAGAGAGAGAGAGAGAGAGAGAGAGAGAGAGAGAGTGAGAGAGACAGAGAGAGAGAGAGACAGAGAGAGAGAGACAGAGAGAGACAGAGAGAGAGAGACAGAGAGAGAGAGAGAGAGAGAGAGAGAGAGAGAGAGAGAGAGAGAGAGAGAGAGAGAGAGAGAGAGAGAGACTCGGAAAGACAACAAAACCCAATCAGTAATGGCTCGTCGTCTGGACCCATAAAGGGACACACACACACACACACACACACACACACACACACACACACACACACACCTTGTCCAGGCAGAGGTTGTGATAGTCCTCCAGCAGGTCAAACACCGCAGAAGAAGAATGTTTCAGGAAGGCGGATAGGAAGTCAGCAAGTAGGCTGGAGGCGGCTGGAACAAATACTACAGTATTAACACGGTAATACTACAGTATTAACACGGTAATACTACAGTATTAACACGGTAATACTACAGTATTAACACGGTAATACTACAGTATTAACACGGTAATACTACAGTATTAACACGGTAATACTACAGTATTAACACGGTAATACTACAGTATTAACACGGTAATACTACAGTATTAACACGGTAATACTACAGTATTAACACGGTAATACTACAGTATTAACACGGTAATACTACAGTATTAACACGGTAATACTACAGTATTAACACGGTAATACTACAGTATTAACGGTAATACTACAGTATTAACGGTAATACTACAGTATTAACGGTAATACTACAGTATTAACACGGTAATACTACAGTATTAACAGTAATACTACAGTATTAACAGTAATACTACAGTATTAACAGTAATACTACAGTATTAACAGTAATACTACAGTATTAACACGGTAATACTACAGTATTAACACGGTAATACTACAGTATTAACAGTAATACTACAGTATTAACACGGTAATACTACAGTATTAACACGGTAATACTACAGTATTAACACGGTAATACTACAGTATTAACACGGTAATACTACAGTATTAACAGTAATACTACAGTATTAACAGTAATACTACAGTATTAACACGGTAATACTACAGTATTAACACGGTAATACTACAGTATTAACACGGTAATACTACAGTATTAACACGGTAATACTACAGTATTAACGGTAATACTACAGTATTAACGGTAATACTACAGTATTAACAGTAATACTACAGTATTAACAGTAATACTACAGTATTAACAGTAATACTACAGTATTAACACGGTAATACTACAGTATTAACACGGTAATACTACAGTATTAACAGTAATACTACAGTATTAACAGTAATACTACAGTATTAACAGTAATACTACAGTATTAACAGTAATACTACAGTATTAACACGGTAATACTACAGTATTAACACGGTAATACTACAGTATTAACAGTAATACTACAGTATTAACAGTAATACTACAGTATTAACACGGTAATACTACAGTATTAACACGGTAATACTACAGTATTAACACGGTAATACTACAGTATTAACAGTAATACTACAGTATTAACAGTAATACTACAGTATTAACAGTAATACTACAGTATTAACAGTAATACTACAGTATTAACACGGTAATACTACAGTATTAACACGGTAATACTACAGTATTAACGGTAATACTACAGTATTAACAGTAATACTACAGTATTAACAGTAATACTACAGTATTAACAGTAATACTACAGTATTAACACGGTAATACTACAGTATTAACACGGTAATACTACAGTATTAACACGGTAATACTACAGTATTAACAGTAATACTACAGTATTAACACGGTAATACTACAGTATTAACACAGTAATACTACAGTATTAACAGTAATACTACAGTATTAACAGTAATACTACAGTATTAACAGTAATACTACAGTATTAACAGTAATACTACAGTATTAACAGTAATACTACAGTATTAACAGTAATACTACAGTATTAACACAGTAATACTACAGTATTAACAGTAATACTACAGTATTAACAGTAATACTACAGTATTAACAGTAATACTACAGTATCTAGACCTCCATCTTCTCCTTACCGGACTCTCCGGGGTCGTCCTCTTTGAGGAGGGCGGAGCTAACGTTGGTGATGTCATCAGTGAAACTGGTGTCAGCCCATCCCGCCAAAGGTGAAGCGTTCAGACTGGTGGTCCAATCACTGTCATCCAAGTTCTACACCCAAACAAGGGGTGTGTGTGTGTTAGCACGTGCGTGAAAGGTGTGTGTGTGTGTGTGTGTGTGTGTGTGTGTGTGTGTGTGTGTGTGTGTGTGTGTGTGTGTGTGTGTGTGTGTGTGTGTGTGTGTGTGTGTGTGTGTGTGTGTGTGTGTGTGTGTGTGTACTAACTCGTGTGAAGCGCTGGGTTCTGTTTCCAGTTGTCAAAATAGCTGAAACATCTGGATTTAGCCTTGGAGTCACTGGGAGACAGACAGGTAGAGAGAGACAGGTAGAGACAGACACCACATATAATCTTAGCTTGTAATTGTACGATATCTAGGAATCAATCAAAAACATTCAATCGGATGGAATATCTTTCACAAAAAGGAGTGGCTCCAGAGTGACCACTACCTCAAGGAGTGGCTCCAGAGTGACCACTACCTCAAGGAGTGGCTCCAGAGTGACCACTACCTCAAGGAGTGGCTCCAGAGTGACCACTAGCTCAAGGAGTGGCTCCAGAGTGACCACTAGCTCAAGGAGTGGCTCCAGAGTGACCACTAGCTCAAGGAGTGGCTCCAGAGTGACCACTAGCTCAAGGAGTGGCTCCAGAGTGACCACTAGCTCAAGGAGTGGCTCCAGAGTGTCCACTAGCTCAAGGAGTGGCTCCAGAGTGACCACTAGCTCAAGGAGTGGCTCCAGAGTGACCACTAGCTATCTCAGAGGGTGTAGGGACAGTAATGGTACATGGCTTTAGTTACCATGTAAACCTAAATCAAATCATGGACTAGCCTTATTTCGCTGGTAGCTACATTATAGACTAGTCTAAGTTAGCTGTTAGCATAACTGTGGCCTAGTCTCAGCTAGCTGGTAGCTACTCTATGGATTAGTCTTAGCTAGCCATTAGCTACCCTATGGACTAGCCTTATCTATCTGGTAGCTTGGCATGTTTCCTACCAGCGTGTCTGAACAGTGAGCCAGGAGTCCTCAGCAGGGGCCGGGCCGGCGTTACCATGGATACCCCGGGGCTTCCGTTGGCGGGAGACGGTACTGGGGCCAGTGCTAAGGAAAAGGCTGGTAGTAATGCTAACAAAAAGACACCATCTCTGTACACTCACAAACGTAGACCCTCCAGGTGACTCAGGAGAAGACGGTGGTTATTTCCCCTGCACGGTCCTGGTTAACATCTACTGAGCCCAAAACTAGTTAACATCTGGTCTACTGAGCCCAGAACTAGTTAACATCTGGTCTACTGAGCCCAGAACTAGTTAACATCTGATCTACTGAGCCCAGAACTAGTTAACATCTGGTCTACTGAGCCCAGAACTAGTTAACATCTGGTCTACTGAGCCCAGAACTAGTTAACATCTGATCTACTGAGCCCAGAACTAGTTAACATCTGGTCTACTGACCCCAGAACTAGTTAACATCTGGTCTACTGAGCCCAGAACTAGTTAACATCTGGTCTACTGAGCCCAGAACTAGTTAACATCTGATCTACTGAGCCCAGAACTAGTTAACATCTGATCTACTGAGCCCAGAACTAGTTAACATCTGGTCTACTGAGCCCAGAACTAGTTAACATCTGGTCTACTGAGCCCAGAACTAGTTAACATCTGATCTACTGAGCCCAGAACTAGTTAACATCTGATCTACTGAGCCCAGATAGTTAACATCTGGTCTACTGAGCCCAAAACTAGTTAACATCTGATCTACTGAGCCCAGAACTAGTTAACATCTGGTCTACTGAGCCCAGAACTAGTTAACATCTGATCTACTGAGCCCAGATAGTTAACATCTGGTCTACTGAGCCCAGAACTAGTTAACATCTGATCTACTGAGCCCAGATAGTTAACATCTGGTCTACTGAGCCCAGAACTAGTTAACATCTGATCTACTGAGCCCAGAACTAGTTAACATCTGGTCTACTGAGCCCAGAACTAGTTAACATCTGATCTACTGAGCCCAGATAGTTAACATCTGGTCTAGTGAGCCCAGAACTAGTTAACATCTGGTCTACTGAGCCCAGAACTAGTTAACATCTGAGCCCAGAACTAGTTAACATCTGGTCTACTGAGCCCAGAACTAGTTAACATCTGGTCTACTGAGCCCAGAACTAGTTAACATCTGGTCTACTGAGCCCAGAACTAGTTAACATCTGATCTACTGAGCCCAGATAGTTAACATCTGGTCTACTGAGCCCAGAACTAGTTAACATCTGGTCTACTGAGCCCAGAACTAGTTAACATCTGGTCTACTGAGCCCAGAACTAGTTAACATCTGGTTAAGGGTTCGATTTGACCAGTTTACCAGACTGACTAGATGTTAACCAGATGTTAACTAGTGCTGGACTCAGTAGATCAGATGTTAACTAGTTCTGGGCTCAGTAGATCAGTTTAACACAGTTTAACACTAGATGTTGAGTTGGAAACAAGTATACATTTCCATATCTTTTCCTGTGATGTCAGAAAATGTTTTTTAAGAAATCTTCATGTCTTGTCTACATTCAATTTGACAAAGTGTGTGTATTTGATAAGACACCGGGGTGATTTATCCATGACATGGTATAACATGTAGTATAACATGGTGTTCATATCGAGCACTGTAGGTGGAGGGGGGGGGGGGGGGGGGGGGGGGGGCAGATTGCTGGGCATTGTTGACAGAGGGAGGGGCTGGAGGGGGAATTATTACAAACACTGCATATTGTTGTTGTATTGTTGGCTATAATGAGGAATGTATATTTGGATCTATGACCGATTTCTGTATGTTTTTTGAACCTGTGTTTGAATTAAGACTAATAAATGTAATAATAAAGTAGATGTTAACTAGTTGTGGGGGTCAGCAGATCCGTTTACCAGACTATGTGTTCACCAGTGATAACACGTCAGAAGGATACTTTGCTTGCCGGTCAGCATCTTGCGCCGAGCGGCTCTGGTCACTGCAGTGTCCCGAACCACTGGCGACATCAGCTCGTTCTGCCTACACACACACACACACACACACACACACACACACACACACACACACACACACACACACACACACACACACACACACACACACACACACACACACACACACACACACACACACACACACACACACAGGGCGTATTATGCATTAGTTAAAGAGCGGCTTAATGTAAAGAAGATGATTGTGAACTAAAGTTATAAGAGTAATATCATGTATAAAGGCAATAAAGGTAACATCGTACCAGTCCATGGTAGCTTCAGTTCCCGCTCCACGAGGGCGTCCAGTCAATCACTGATCAGTAAACCCTAACCCCTTCCAACCCTTTTAGCATATAAACAGTAGTATCTTTGTAGTTTAACACTAGAGAGTTGGGATCTCTGAACGCGCACTTAGTTTAAAAGAAGTTTGAGTTTGAAATCTTTGAGATGTCATAAACGCGCTCGGCTGCTTCGGGCTGGTAAACACCTTCTTCGGCGGTGTAATGTGTTGTTATTTATAAGCTCCGCTCCCTGCTGCCGCCCCCTGCTGGTGAGACTGAGCATCGCACCAGTCATAAGGTGTGTGTTTCATACAGACATGCATGAAACACAATAACCATATAACACACATATGTATATATATATCTATATATATATATATATATATATATATATATATATATATGTTATCGCCTTTATATGTCTATGTCACCATACGTGAATATGTTATAACCTGGTATTGCAGTCTATGTCTATAACATGCTTATATATTTATGTAATAACTTAGTATTAACATGCTTATATATGTGATATAAACAGAAAAGAGGACGTTTTCTCTGGACTTTTCTGTTTTGTTTTGTTTATTCTCTAGTCAGGCGGTGTCGGCGTTTTGCCCCGCCCTCCGTCCCGTGCTGTTGTCTAGCGAGCTCCCGGCTACCTCGACACGGATCCCCGCCATGGCTTCTCCTCTGACCCCCAGTATTTACCGGAGGACCGGGCCAGTATCCACCGGAGGTCCGGGCCAGTCGACGGACTGAGCCGATGATCGGAACATCGGGTCGGAGAGAAAGAGAGCCGCGGGAGGAGTGTGAGGAAGAAGAGGAGTGGATGTAAGGAAGAGGAAGAGGAGGAGGAATTGAGTCTATTTCTGTCCAGAGGAGAGGAGCGGCCGCCATGTTAACCAAGAAACCCAGCGCCTCGGTTCTTCCGACGGGTGAGATCCGCTTCTCCACCCCGCAGCTCTCAGAGCCCGTTCGGCCTGTCGGCGACCTCAGGCTGAAGCCTTAGGCCATCGGCCATCGGCCAGAACAACAGTATACAATAGTATACTACAAATAAGATACAGTCAGAGTTATATTCTATTAATACTAGAACAAGTGCAGCTCTATATAGAAGTGACAACACTAGGCTTTTGTTATAGTATATTGTGTATTGTCGGTTCTATATAGAGCTAGATGTTATGTTAGTGTATATATGTTGTGTATTGTATACTGTCGGTTCTACATAGAGCCAAATGTTATGTTACATGTAGTGTAATGTATACTGTCATTTCTATATAGAGCTAGATGTTGTTATATGTAGTGTTTTATATACAGTCAGCTGTATATAGAGCTAGATGTTATAGAACTAGGAGGGACAGTCAGCTGTATATAGAGCTAGATGTTGTAGAACTAGGGGGGACAGTCAGCTGTATATAGAGCTAGATGTTATAGAACTAGGAGGGACAGTCAGCTGTATATAGAGCTAGATGTTATAGAACTAGGAGGGACAGTCAGCTGTATATAGAGCTAGATGTTATAGAACTAGGAGGGACAGTCAGCTGTATATAGAGCTAGATGTTATAGAACTAGGGGGGACAGTCAGCTGTATATAGAGCTAGATGTTATAGAACTAGGAGGGACAGTCAGCTGTATATAGAGCTAGATGTTATAGAACTAGGAGGGACAGTCAGCTGTATATAGAGCTAGATGTTATAGAACTAGGAGGGACAGTCAGCTGTATATAGAGCTAGATGTTATAGAACTAGGAGGGACAGTCAGCTGTAAATAGAGCTAGATGTTATAGAACTAGGAGGGACAGTCAGCTGTATATAGACCTAGATGTTATAGAACTAGGAGGGACAGTCAGCTGTATATAGAGCTGGATGTTATAGAACTAGGAGGGACAGTCAGCTGTATATAGAGCTAGATGTTATAGAACTAGGAGGGACAGTCAGCTGTATACAGAGCTGGAAGATTTAGGAGGAGGAGATTGATGTAGCGGTATTCTGATTGATCTAATCCGATTGATATCGTCAGCCATCTGACAGATGATGGCTGCAGACCAGATAATTCAGCACATACCCGGCTAGGCTAAGCTGGCTAGGCTAGGCTAAATAGTCTTCATGTTCAATCTATTGTCAATCCTGCTAAGCCAGTTTAACCTCTCCCCGTCCAATCACAACACGCTACACTCAATTAGTTGTTAGGGGTTGATTAGGGTTAGGTATGTTTAGGTAGTGTTTGGGCTAGGGTTAGTTAGTGTCTGTCTGTCTAACTGCTGTCTATCTCTCAGGTAAAGGTGGTGAGACAGGTCATCTCCAGCGTGGAGCAACATCCAGTCAGACAGGATCTCCCCTCTCCCTACCCCCCCTCCCTACGGTACACACACACACGCACGCACGCACACACACACACACACACACACACACACACACACACACACACACACACACACACACACACACACACACACACACACACACACACACACACACACACACACACACACACACACACACTCTCTCTCTCTCTCTCTTACTTAGCATGAGGCTACTTTTAGCCCTCTGCTGTCTAAACACATTCTGACAGCTGAGTGTTGAAGCTCAGTCAACCAAAACCAACTAACCACTCTGCTCACCACTCTACTAGCTACTGCTAGCTCTCTGCTGACCACTCTGCTAGCTGTCTGCTGATCAGTCTGCTAGCTCTCTGCTGACCACTCTGCTAGCTGCCTGCTAATCAGTCTGCTAGCAACTGCTAGCTCTCTGCTAACAACTCAGCTAGCCACTCTGCGAACCACTCTGCTAGCTTCTACTAGTTGTCTGCTAACCACTCTGCTAGCTACATCTAGCTCTCTTTTTACCACTCTGCTAACAACTCTGCTAGCTGTCTGCTAACCACTCTGCTAGCTACTGGTAGCTCTCTGCTAGCTACTCTGCTATCTCTGATAACCTCCCTGTTAGCTTGAGCTAGCCACCCTACTAACTCTCTGCTAGTGTGTGTGTGTGTGTGTGTGTGTGTGTGTGTGTGTGTGTGTGTGTGTGTGTGTGTGTGTGTGTGTGTGTGTGTGTGTGTGTGTCTAACAAGTGTAGGTTGGGGTAGGTCATGATGACAGACAGAAATAGGATACGAGTACTACTGGTTAATTAGGTTACACACACACATATACATACAAACATACATTATATACATACAGTATAAAGCTCAAAGTGCTTACGGTATGCTAACAGAGACCTAACTCCCAGTGCTTACGGTATGCTAACCGAAAGCTAGCTCAAAGTGCTTACGGTATGCTAACCGAGACCTAGGTCCCAGTGTTTACGATATGCTAACAGAGAGCTAGCTCAAAGTGCTTACGGTATGCTAACAGAAACCTAGCTCTGAGTGTTTACGATATGCTAACAGAGACCTAGCTCCCAGTGCTTAAGGGATGCTAACAGAGATCTAGCTCCAAGTGCTTACATTATGCTAACAGGGACCTAGCTCCCAATGCTTAAGGTATGCTAACAGAGACCTAGCTCAAAGGGCTAACGGTATGCTAATGGAGAGCTCTTCCCCAGTGCTAAGGGTATGCTAACAGAAAGCTAGCTCAAAGTGCTAACTGTATGCTAATGGAGAGCTCTTCCCCAGTGCCAAGGGTATGCTAACAGAAAGCTAGCTCAAAGTGCTAACTGTATGCTAATGGCGAGCTCTTCCCCAGTGCTAAGGGTATGCTAACGTGTATGCAGGGTGGTCCAAAGGCAGCCATGTCAGACCAGCTCTATGAGGAGAACAGCAACAAGCGACAGGTTCTGACATCACAACCCAATGGACTGGCTGCTCTGACATCACGACCCGACCGCCAATCATCTTCGGATCCCGCCCACGCTCGGCAGGGCAGTGGGGCAACTGTCAAATCAGCCGACAGCAAGAGCAAGGCTCCGCCCCTCAGCCCAGAGCAGGCCATGAGGCAATTCATGTCCAAGCTGTCTGCCTTCGAGCATCATGAGGTGTTTAACTACCCTGAAGGTAGGATGAAAGGGTGAGGGTGAGAGGGAAGGGGTGAGGGTGAAGGGGTGAGGGTGAAGGGGTGAGGGTGAAGGGGTGAGGGTGAAGGGGGGAGGGTGAAGGGGTGAGGGTGAAGGGGTGAGAGGGAAGGGGTGAGGGTGAGGGTGAAGGGGTGAGGGTGAAGGGGTGAGGGTGAAGGGGGGAGGGTGAAGGGGTGAGGGTGAAGGGGTGAGAGGGAAGGGGTGAGAGGGAAGGGGTGAGAGGGAAGGGGTGAGGGTGAAGGGGTGAGAGGGAAGGGGTGAGGGTAAAGGGGTGAGGGTGAAGGGGTGAGAGGGAAGGGGTGAGGGTGAAGGTGAAGGGGGGAGGGTGAAGGGGTGAGAGGGAAGGGGTGAGAGGGAAGGGGTGAGGGTAAAGGGGGGAGGGTGAAGGGGTGAAAGGGAAGGGGTGAGGGTGAAGGGGGGAGGGTGAAGGGGTGAGAGGGAAGGGGTGAGGGTGAAGGTGAAGGGGGGAGGGTGAAGGGGTGAGAGGGAAGGGGTGAGAGGGAAGGGGTGAGGGTAAAGGGGGGAGGGTGAAGGGGTGAAAGGGAAGGGGTGAGGGTGAAGGGGTGAAAGGGAAGGGGTGAGGGTGAAGGGGTGAGAGGGAAGGGGTGAGGGTGAAGGGGTGAAGGGGTAACTCTCCAGTGTATTTCATTGGTGTATTATCTCTCCGGTGTATTTCATTGGTGTATTATCTCTCCGGTGTATTTCATTGGTGTATTATCTCTCCGGTGTATTTCATTGGTGTATTATCTCTCCGGTGTATTTCATTGGTGTATTATCTCTCCGGTGTATTTCATTGGTGTATTATCTCTCCAGTGTATTTCATTGGTGTATTATCTCTCCGGTGTATTTCATTGGTGTATTATCTCTCCGGTGTATTTCATTGGTGTATTATCTCTCCGGTGTATTTCATTGGTGTATTATCTCTCCAGTGTATTTCATTGGTCCGAGTGCTAAGAAGCGTGCGGGTGTTATGGGCGGAGCTAACAACAGCGGCTATGACGACGACCAGGGCTCCTACATCCACGTCCCCCACGACCACGTCTGCTACCGCTACGAGGTCCTCAAGGTCATCGGGAAGGGCAGCTTCGGACAGGTACCAGTACCAGATATACTGTACAGTACCACTGCTAACCACTAGGTACCAGTACCAGATATACTGTACAGTACCACTGCTAACCACTAGGTACCAGCAATACTGTATAGTACCACTGCTAACTACCAGGTACCAGTACCAGATATACTGTACAGTACCACTGCTAACCACTAGGTACCAGTACCAGATATACTGTACAGTACCACTGCTAACCACTAGGTACCAGCAATACTGTATAGTACCACTGCTAACTACCAGGTACCAGTACCAGATATACTGTACAGTACCACTGCTAACCACTAGGTACCAGTACCAGATATACTGTACAGTACCACTGCTAACCACTAGGTACCAGCAATACTGTATAGTACCACTGCTAACTACCAGGTACCAGTACCAGATATACTGTACAGTACCACTGCTAACTACTAGGTACCAGTACCACTGCTAACTACCAGGTACCAGTACCAGATATACTGTACAGTACCACTGCTAACCACTAGGTACCAGTAATACTGTATAGTACCACTGCTAACTACCAGGTACCAGTACCAGATATACTGTATAGTACCACTGCTAACTACCAGGTACCAGTACCACTGCTAACTACTAGGTACTAGTACCAGTAATGAATACTGTATAGTACCACTGCTAACTACTAGATACCAGTACCACTGCTAACTACTAGGTACCAGTACCACTGCTAACTACTAGGTACCAGTACCAGTAATGAATACTGTATAGTACCACTGCTAACTACTAGGTACCAGTACCAGTAATGAATACTGTATAGTACCACTGCTAACTACTAGGTACCAGTACCAGTAATGGATACTGTATAGTACCACTGCTAACTACTAGGTACCAGTACCAGTAATGAATACTGTATAGTACCACTGCTAACTACTAGGTACCAGTACCAGTAATGAATACTGTATAGTACCACTGCTAACTACTAGGTACCAGTACCACTGCTAACTACTAGGTACCAGTACCACTGCTAACTACTAGGTACTAGTACCAGTAATGAATACTGTATAGTACCACTGCTAACTACTCGATACCAGTACTAGTACCAGTAATGGCTACTGTATAGTACCACTACTAGCTAGCTATTACTAGGACTTATATAGTATTACTATAATCTTATTTTACCTTACTAGTACTAATAGTCTTACCTTACTAGTACTAATAGAGTCTTACCTTACTAGTACTAATAGAGTCTTACCTTACTAGTACTAATAGAGTCTTACCTTACTAGTACTAATAGTCTTACCTTACTAGTACTAATAGAGTCTTACCTTACTAGTACTAATAGAGTCTTACCTTACTAGTACTAATAGTCTTACCTTACTAGTACTAATAGAGTCTTACCTTACTAGTACTAATAGTCTTACCTTACTAGTACTAATAGAGTCTTACCTTACTAGTACTAATAGAGGATTAATAGCAGTCTTACCTGTGCAGGTGGTCAAGGTGTTAATAGAGGATTAATAGCAGTCTTACCTGTGCAGGTGGTCAAGGTGTTAATAGAGGATTAATAGCAGTCTTACCTGTGCAGGTGGTCAAGGTGTTAATAGAGGATTAATAGCAGTCTTACCTGTGCAGGTGGTCAAGGTGTTAATAGAGGATTAATAGCAGTCTTACCTGTGCAGGTGGTCAAGGTGTTAATAGAGGATTAATATAAGTCTTACCTGTGCAGGTGGTCAAGGTGTTAATAGAGGATTAATAGCAGTCTTACCTGTGCAGGTGGTCAAGGTGTTAATAGAGGATTAATATAAGTCTTACCTGTGCAGGTGGTCAAGGTGTTAATAGAGGATTAATATAAGTCTTACCTGTGCAGGTGGTCAAGGTGTTTGACCATAAGAGCCACGCCCACGTAGCGTTGAAGATGGTGCGTAATGAGAAGCGCTTCCACCGACAGGCGGCAGAGGAGATCCGGATCCTGGAGCATCTCCGCAAGCAGGACCAAGACTCTTCCATGAACGTCATCCACATGCTGGAGCACTTCACCTTCAGGAACCACATCTGTATGACCTTTGAACTGCTGAGCATGAACCTGTATGAGCTCATCAAGAAGAACAAGTTCCAGGGCTTCAGCCTCCCGCTGGTCAGGAAGTTCGCTCACTCCATCCTGCAGTGTCTGGACTCGTTGCACAGGAACCACATCATCCACTGTGACCTGAAGCCTGAGAACATCCTGCTGAAACAACAGGGACGCAGCGGCATCAAGGTAAACTATGTTGTGGTATCATTATCAATATCCATTATCCACCTTCCTGTATCATTATCAATATCCATTATCCACCTTCCTGTATCATTATCAATATCCATTATCCACCTTCCTGTATCATTATCAATATATATTATCTACCTTCCTGTATCATTATCCATTATCCACCTTCCTGTATCATTATCAATATCCATTATCCACCTTCCTGTATCATTATCCACCTTTCTGTATCATTATCAATATCCATTATCCACCTCCCTGTATCATTATCAATATCTATTATCCACCTTCCTGTATCATTATCAATATCCATTATCCACCTTTGTCACGACCGTCGGGAACAGAGGACCAATTCGCAGCGTTGAATGCGAACACACTTTTATTTTACTAGGTTCCAACACGAAACAAAACAACAATCGATACGTGACGTCCTTCGGCAAACTAAACCTACTAGGAACACGGAACAAAACAACAAACGATACGTGACGTCCTTCGGCAAACTAAACCTACTAGGAACACGGAACAAAACAACAAACGATACGTGACGTCCTTAGGCGACCACAACCTACTACAACCTGGAACAAGATCCCACAAACACTGAGGGAAACAGACTGTTTAAATATGGTTCCCAATCAGAGACAACCAGCAACAGCTGACACTTGTTTCCTCTGATTGGGAACCACTCTGGCCAACATAGAAATATAAGACCTAGAATGGAAAACAAAGCACAAAACATAGACTCTACACACCCTGGCTCAACATAAAAGAGTCCCTAGAGCCAGGGCGTGACAGTACCCCCCCCCCAAAGGCGCGGACTCCGACCGCGCCAACAGAACACCACAGGGGAGGGACCGGGTGGGCACTCCGCCTTGGCGGCGGATCCGGCTCTGGGCGTGATCCCCACTCCCTCTGTAACCCCCCAGCGTACCCCTGGTCCGGTCTGGCCCTGCTGGCCGGAGCTGGACTGAACACTGGTGGAGCGGATTGCTCTAGCTCCGACGTGGAGCAGCTGACCGGTACCGGACCAGGCACCGGTGGAGGAGGAACGGGCCGTGCCGGACTGACGACGCACACCACTGGCTTGGTGTGGGGAGCAGGAACAGACCGAGCCGGACCGTACTGGGGACACACACCACTGGCTTGGTGTGGGG
The DNA here is from genome assembly GCA_026745465.1 of Lota lota. Lineage (NCBI taxonomy): Eukaryota > Metazoa > Chordata > Actinopteri > Gadiformes > Lotidae > Lota > Lota lota. The sequence goes on along the minus strand of JACYXH010000483.1, from coordinate 753,506 downwards.
AGCAGGAACAGGTCGGACCGTACTGGGGACACACACCACTGGCTTGGTGTGGGGAGCAGGAACAGACCGGACTGTACTGGGGACACACACCACTGGCTTGGTGTGGGGAGCAGGAACAGACCGAGCCGGACCGTACTGGGGACACACACCACTGGCTTGGTGTGGGGAGCACGAACAGACCGGACCGGGCTGACGAAGCGCACCACTGACTTGGTGCTGAGAGCAGGAATGGACCGGGCCGGGCTGGCGACGCGCACCATCGGCTCACTGCGGGGAGCAGGAACAGACCGGACCGTACTGGGGACACACACCACTGGCTTGGTGTGGGGAGCAGGAACAGGTCGGACCGTACTGGGGACACACACCACTGGCTTGGTGTGGGGAGCAGGAACAGGCCGGGCCGTACTGGGGACACACACCATAGGTTCAGTGCGGGGAGCAGGAACAGGCCGGACCGTACTGGGGACACACACCACTGGCCCTATGCAGGGATCAGGAACGGGCCGGACCGGACTGGTAACACACCCCAGTACCTCTCGCCGTGCCTCCACACTTTCCCTCTCCTCTGTGACCAGTGGCCCCCTTAACCTGGCGGCCTCCTCTGCACACCCGCTGGACCGTTCCATCGCGGCCTCCTGCTGCCCCGTCGTCCACGGCGTGAGCCCCCCCCTAAAAAAATTATTGGGGTCTCTCCTCCCCGTGGGCCAGGCCTCTATAGTTCTCGCCCAACTCTCGCTCATCTGCTTCCAACTCCAGCCATTCTGCTCTTCGTTTGGCTTGACCCAGTCGAGACTCTTCCTCCACTGTTCCCAAGTCCACCCTCTCTGCTCTTCACTAGGCTTGACCCAGTCGAGGTTGCCACGGAGATCTGCTAGCGATTCCCCTGACGATGGCTCCTGGACACGCTGCTTGGTCCAGTTTTGGTGGGATCTTCTGTCACGACCGTCGGAACAGAGGACCAATGCGCAGCGTTGAATGCGAACATACTTTATTTTACTAGGTTCCAACACGAAACAAAACAACAATCGATACGTGACGTCCTTCGGCAAACTAAACCTACTAGGAACACGGAACAAAACAACAAACGATACGTGACGTCCTTCGGCAAACTAAACCTACTAGGAACACGGAACAAAACAACAAACGATACGTGACGTCCTTAGGCGACCACAACCTACTACAACCTGGAACAAAACAACAAACGATACGTGACGTCCTTAGGCGACCACAACCTACTACAACCTGGAACAAGATCCCACAAACACTGAGGGAAACAGACTGTTTAAATATGGTTCCCAATCAGAGACAACCAGCAACAGCTGACACTTGTTTCCTCTGATTGGGAACCACTCTGGCCAACATAGAAATATAAGACCTAGAATGGAAAACAAAGCACAAAACATAGACTCTACACACCCTGGCTCAACATAAAAGAGTCCCTAGAGCCAGGGCGTGACAACCTTCCTGTATCATTATCAATATATATTATCCACCTTCCTGTATCATTATCAATACCCATTATCTACCTTCCTGTATCATTATCAATATCCATCATCCACATCGATTATCTTATTATATAGTTAGCATCGGAACTGTAAGCTACACCATTAGCCATCAGTTAAGTTTAGGGTTAGCATAGGTGTAGTAGCACTGTAAGATGTTACTCTAGGCGTATTAGCAAAATACTAACTTCAGGTAACATATGGCCATTTGCCCTGAAGAGACCATTAGCTTATCATAGGAAAGCATGTGTCATTGATCATATTCTAGAGTAAACCGATATCGGCTCCATAATTGAATCATAATCAATCTCCTCTCTCTCTCCTTGCAGGTGATCGATTTTGGCTCAAGCTGTTACGAACACCAGAGAGTTTACACCTACATCCAGTCCAGGTTTTACCGTGCACCAGAAGTAATTCTGGGTAAGAGCTACCTTAGCCCTGTTGTCAGTAGTAGTAGTAGTTTGTCAGCAAGTATTTTGTCTGTAAAGCTTTAGGTAGTCTGTTAGCTGGTCTGCTGTAGCATTAAGCTAGCCAGTTTGCTAGTGTGTTGTAGCTTATGTGAACATGCTAATACCAGTACTAGTTTAACCTATGCAAACATACTCTTACCAGTACTAGTCTAGCGTATGTGAACATATAAGAACTGGTACTAGTCTAGTCTATGTCAACATATTAGCACTGGTACTAGTTCCTATGTCAACATAGTAGTACTGGTACTAGTTAGTGAACATGTTAGTACTGGTACTAGTTCCTATGTCAACATATTAGCACTGGTACTAGTTCCTATGTCAACATATTAGTACTGGTACTAGTTAGTGAACATATTAGCACTGGTACTAGTTAGTGAACATATTAGCATTGGTACTAGTTAGTGAACATGTTAGTACTGGTACTAGTTTCTATGTCAACATATTAGCACTGGTACTAGTTAGTGAACATAGTAGCACTGGTACTAGTTTGTGAACATATTAGTACTGGTACTAGTTAGTCAACATATTAGTACTGGTACTAGTTAGTGAACATATTAGCACTGGTACTAGTTTGTGAACATATTAGTACTGGTACTAGTTAGTGAACATATTAGCACTGGTACTAGTTAGTGAACATATTAGCACTGGTACTAGTTCCTATGTCAACATATTAGCACTGGTACTAGTTAGTGAACATAGTAGCACTGGTACTAGTTAATGAACATGTTAGTACTGGTACTAGTTAGTGAACATGTTAGTACTGGTACTAGTTTCTATGTCAACATATTAGCACTGGTACTAGTTAGTGAACATGTTAGTATTGGTACTAGTTAGTGAACATGTTAGTACTGGTACTAGTTAGTGAACATGTTAGTACTGGTACTAGTTAGTGAACATATGAGTACTGGTACTAGTTAGTGAACATATTAGCACTGGTACTAGTTTGTGAACATATTAGTACTGGTACTAGTTAGTGAACATATTAGCACTGGTACTAGTTAGTGAACATATTAGCACTGGTACTAGTTCCTATGTCAACATATTAGCACTGGTACTAGTTAGTGAACATAGTAGCACTGGTACTAGTTAATGAACATGTTAGTACTGGTACTAGTTAGTGAACATGTTAGTACTGGTACTAGTTTCTATGTCAACATATTAGCACTGGTACTAGTTAGTGAACATGTTAGTATTGGTACTAGTTAGTGAACATGTTAGTACTGGTACTAGTTAGTGAACATGTTAGTACTGGTACTAGTTAGTGAACATATGAGTACTGGTACTAGTTAGTCAACATGTTAGTACTGGTACTAGTTAGTCAACATGTTAGTACTGGTACTAGTTAGTGGCTGTGTGTGTGTGCAGGCTCTCGCTACGGGATGCCCATAGACATGTGGTCGCTGGGCTGCATCCTAGCAGAGCTGCTGACCGGCTACCCCCTGCTGCCGGGGGAGGACGAGGCGGACCAGCTGGCCTGCATCATGGAGCTACTGGGCATGCCCAGTCAGAAGCTGCTGGACGCCTCCAAGAGAGCCAAGAACTTTGTGTCGTCGAAGGGGTTCCCGCGCTACTGCGTGGTGAGCACGCTGGCCGACGGCTCGGCCGCGCTGAGCGCCGGGCGCTCGCGGCGAGGGAAGGCTCGCGGGCCGCCGGCCAGTAAGGACTGGAGCACTGCCCTGAGGGGCTGCGACGACCCCCTCTTCCTGGACTTCCTCAAACAGTGCCTGGAATGGGACCCCGCCACCCGGATGAGCCCCAGCCAGGCCCTGCGACACCCCTGGCTCCGGAGACGCCTCCCCAGGCCCCCGGTCACCACCTCCTCCTCCACCAAGAGGAGCACAGAGAGCACCGTCACCTCCGTCTCCAAGCTGACCCCCTCCTCCTCCACCATCTCCTCCTCCTCTAAGACCAGGACTAACCTAGCAGTCATCACAGACGCTAACGGAAACATTCAGCCCAGGACAGTCCTGCCCAAACTGGTAAGCTGAGGGAGGAGCTAACACCTGGAGCTGGAGCATCAGGGAAAGAGTGGAGGTGTGTTTACCTGTGTCTGTGGGAGGAGCTAACACCTGGAGCTGGAGCATCAGGGAAAGAGTGGAGGTGTGTTTACCTGTGTCTGTGGGAGGAGCTAACACCTGGAGCTGGAGCATCAGGGAAAGAGTGGAGGTGTGTTTACCTGTCTGGGGATATTCTACAAGAATTGAACAACTTTCAGACTGCTAGCCTGGTTAGCCTGTTAGCCTGCTATATGGAACCACCGTTAGCCTGTTAGAACAACACACTGCACTGTAGCTTAGTGTAACACACACACACACACACACACACACACACACACACACATGCACACACACACCAAATTTAACTAAGACGTATATGGTGCTGATGAAGGGAACAATATTTTTATGTTTTCAGCAGCGATACACACACCATCTGTCATGAACTGTTGAGAAGCTAGCAGTGTTGTGCTAGCTTGAAGCTGCTCGTGTTGTGCCTGTTAACCGACTGTTAGCCAGTTAAGAAGGGAAAAGCCAACCAGTTACTGTTGGTTAGTTATTTTTACTACCTATTTTAACTTTACCTGGTGGCTAATTGATCTGTTAGCTATAACATTTAGCTATCAACTAACTAGCAGTTAGCCTACCAAGCACAGGGCTCCGCCCCCATGAAGACAGGCCTACTTGGTAGGACTAAACCATCGCCTGGTAGGACTAAACCATCGCCTGGTAGGACTAAACCATCGTCTGGCAGGACTAAACCATCAACAAGAGGTGAATGCTCTGCGCAGCGTTTTTCTGTCAGGTCCTGAGATGGATTCAACCAATCGGTGGCTAGTGAACACCAGGTAGCAGCCTTTTATTCAGGTCATCAGCCTTGTTCAAACCTCCCAAAGAAATGTAGGACTTGTAGGGCTTTCTGTATGCTCTCTACTAGCATGACGTATTATGTGAAAAATAAACCTGAGAATATGAAGACATGTCTGCTAGCAGGGAGTAAAAGTGAGGGACGCCATGATGCCTATGATCTTACATTCCACAACGCTGGAGACAGACTACAGATAATCACAGCTAATCATTTAGCTCTATAAATCATAAAGACCCGCTCGTAGCTCAGACACCTCTACATCTATACACATCAGCCATTCACACACAGATCTGTGTATGGATCAGCCAACATGTAAAAGCATAGACAGGTAAAGACTACAGATATAGACAGGTACAGATTTAGACAGGTAACGGTGCAGACATGGAAAGTTGTACACAGGTAAAAGCAACAGGTGTAGACAGGTAAAGATGGAAAGGTAAAAGCTACAGGTGTAGATGGGTAAAGATGGACAGATAAAAGCTACAGGTGTAGATGGGTAAAGATATGGACAGGTAAAAACAACAGGTGAAGATATAGACAGGTAAAAGCTACAGGTGTAGACAGGTGGAGATCTAGACAGGTAAAAGCTACAGGTGTAGACAGGTGGAGATCTAGACAGGTAAAAGCTACAGGTGTAGACAGGTGGAGCTATAGACAGGTAAAAGCTACAGGTGTAGACAGGTGGAGATATAGACAGGTAAAAGCTACAGGTGTAGACAGGTGGAGATATAGACAGGTAAAAGCTACAGGTGGAGATCTAGACAGGTAAAAGCAACAGGTGAAGATATAGACAGGTAAAAGCTACAGGTGTAGACAGGTGGAGATATAAACAGGTAAAAGCTACAGGTGGAGATCTAGACAGGTAACAGCTACAGGTGGAGATCTAGACAGGTAAAAGCTACAGGTGTAGACAGGTGGAGCTATAGACAGGTAAAAGCTACAGGTGTAGACAGGTGGAGATATAGACAGGTAAAAGCTACAGGTGTAGACAGGTGGAGATATAGACAGGTAAAAGCTACAGGTGGAGATCTAGACAGGTAAAAGCTACAGGTGTAGACAGGTGGAGATCTAGACAGGTAAAAGCTACAGGTGTAGACAGGTGGAGATCTAGACAGGTAAAAGCTACAGGTGTAGACAGGTGGAGATCTAGACAGGTAAAAGCTACAGGTGTAGACAGGTGGAGATCTAGACAGGTAACAGCTACAGGTGGAGATCTAGACAGGTAAAAGCTACAGGTGTAGACAGGTGGAGCTATAGACAGGTAAAAGCTACAGGTGTAGACAGGTGGAGATATAGACAGGTAAAAGCTACAGGTGTAGACAGGTGGAGATATAGACAGGTAAAAGCTACAGGTGGAGATCTAGACAGGTAAAAGCTACAGGTGGAGATATAGACAGGTAAAAGCTACAGGTGTAGACAGGTGGAGATATAAACAGGTAAAAGCTACAGGTGGAGATCTAGACAGGTAAAAGCTACAGGTGTAGACAGGTGGAGATCTAGACAGGTAAAAGCTACAGGTGTAGACAGGTGGAGATCTAGACAGGTAAAAGCTACAGGTGTAGACAGGTGGAGATCTAGACAGGTAAAAGCTACAGGTGTAGACAGGTGGAGATCTAGACAGGTAAAAGCTACAGGTGTAGACAGGTGGAGATCTAGACAGGTAAAAGCTACAGGTGTAGACAGGTGGAGATCTAGACAGGTAAAAGCTACAGGTGGAGATCTAGACAGGTAAAAGCTACAGGTGTAGACAGGTGGAGATCTAGACAGGTAAAAGCTACAGGTGTAGACAGGTGGAGATCTAGACAGGTAAAAGCTACAGGTGGAGATCTAGACAGGTAAAAGCTACAGGTGTAGACAGGTGGAGATCTAGACAGGTAAAAGCTACAGGTGTAGACAGGTGGAGATCTAGACAGGTAAAAGCTACAGGTGGACCAGTCACAGGTGACGGCCACTGGTCTTGCAGCTAACCCTTAAGGTGACATGTAGCTGGTGGACTGATATGGCATACTCACCGCTAGTGTTGTTAAGATGAAGAATAGAAACAAGCCCTCAAATACTCCTTCAAATCCTTATTGAAGGCCAAGTGTGTGTGTGTGTGTGTGTGTGTGTGTGTGTGTGTGTGTGTGTGTGTGTGTGTGTGTGTGTGTGTGTGTGTGTGTGTGTGTGTGTGTGTGTGTGTGTGTGTGTGTGTGTGTGTGTGTTTGTGTGCAAGCGAGAGCATGAATCTGAAGTTTATGTAATCTTTATCTATAGAAATAGAACCATCAAAACAAACTGCCATAAGGAAGCCTCAAACACAGTTGCTATGACGATGGGGTGGGACCTCCTGTTGAGAAGGATATCATGTGACCTGTGACCCCAGCCTATGACATCATGAATGCAGATTATTAAATATTTAAGTTTGGATTAAGACCTTAGTATTTTTGTTTGTATATGAATGAATAAAGATTCTGACAAATTTGAGCTATCTACAGGCTGTCAGTGACTTTGTAATCATTATGTCACCAAAACACAGTCACACATTCACAGCCCCCTTCCCCAACCGCGTACAGACATATACACATCAGACATAAACATGTCGTACACATAGCTGTATGCATAACATTATATACATCATATATATATAATAGACATATACTACATATAAACAGTACAGACATACACATCAGACATAAACATATCGTACACATACATAACAACTGTGCGTAACATATTACATATACAAAAGATATTACATAAACATCAGATATTATATACATATAGTACACATACATAGCATCAATATACGTAACATATTACATATACATAATATATAAATATCATATACATATACTACATATAAACAGTACAGACAAGTCATTAAGGAGCAGGTAGGGGTTAGACAGTACAGAGACAGGTCATTAAGGAGCAGGTAGGGGTTAGACAGTACAGAGACAGGTCATTAAGGAGCAGGTAGGGGTTGGACAGTACAGAGACAGGTCATTAAGGAGCAGGTAGGGGTTAGACAGTACAGAGACAGGTTATTAAGGAGCAGGTAGGGGTTAGACAGTACAGACAGGTCATTAAGGAGCAGGTAGGGGATAGACAGTACAGAGACAGGTCATTAAGGAGCAGGTAGGGATTAGACAGTACAGAGACAGGTCATTAAGGAGCAGGTAGGGGTTAGACAGTACAGAGACAGGTCATTAAGGAGCAGGTAGGGGTTAGACCAGGGGTGGGCAAGCTTTTGCTCTCACATTTGTGTACACAAGCTGATCTTTCCCCTGTAGCTTCACGTTCTGCTCCTTCATGTGGGACAATATGTCCACAGCAAACGCAAAGTCGCAAAGCCAGTTCTTGTCACTCAACTCTGGAAATTCGTCGGATTTCCCCACTAACTCCAAAAATGCGCTTATCTCCTCTTTGAGCTGCCACACTCTTTGCAACACTTAACCCAAACTTACGCAGCGGACACGAGAGTGGTAAAGTAAGTCCTGGTGATCGGTCTCCTCCAGGAACCCGATGAACGGACGCTGCTGGAGGCCCCTTGCTCCTATAAAGTTCACAAGGTTTACTACGGGATTCACCACACGATTAAGCTGCAATCCAGACTTCCATAGAGATTCCTGATGAATGATGCAGTGAAGGAAAATAACATCCTGGTCAGGGGATTTCCTTTTCAGCAACATGTTTTCCAGTTCAATGTGGCGATCCATGCGTGGTGACCTTGGCAGCTTTACTCCAAGGTCGCTCCATCCTCTGTGGACAGCAGACACCCCGTCATACAAGTCCTCTCCCAGTGTCTTTCCTTTCAGGTCGTGGTTAAAAGCCCCTCCGTCATCTCAAAACCTTCCTCAATCCCTGGAATAAAAAGGAGGAGCTGAGCAGTGTCTTTCACGTCGTTGCTTTCATCCAGTGCTAATGAACAGAAGGTAAAGGACTCTGCCTTTTTGTTGAACTCGCTGGCAACATGTTCATCGATCCGTTCCCCACGGCCACTCACTGTCCTTCGGGATCAACTCATCTTTTCAAACTTGCCTTTGCTCTCCGGACATAAGAGACCTGCTGTCTCCATCATGCAGTCTTTCAAAAACTCCTTCTGAGAAAGGCTTGCTAGCCTTTGCTAATTTAAATCCTAGCAGAAAACTTGCCTCGGTCCTGGACTCTTGAATCGCAGTTTGTCAGTGAAAATGTTGCTGAGTGTAAATTAGCAGCAGCCGTTTGCTAGCATAGTTAGCATACTTGGTTGCAAAGTGACGGCTGATGTATTCTTTAAAAACTGCTACAGTTTGCTGGCATATCAGACATACAGCCGTTGATCGGACATCAGTGAAAAAGTATTTTGCTTTCCACTCCTTCTTAAACACTCGGCACTCACTGTCCACTTTTCTTTTCTTTGGTCCGCTCATTTTTACAGAAGGGCTCGGTGTGCAACGGATCGTCCGGTTGGGAACATTGGAGAAACAAGTTCTGCTGAAGTCAAAATGAATGCCATTTAATAATAATCAAATGTAATAATATAGTTTAAACCAGTTAGGCGGGCCGGATTAAAAAGCCTGACAGGCTGTAGTTTGCCCATGCCTGAGTTAGACAGTATATATGGGGAATAGGGTTTTAGGGTTAGGGTTAGTTAGTTAGTTAGCTAGTTAGTTAGTTAGTTAGTTAGTTGTCTAACACATGCCTGGGTTAGATAGTATATATGGGGAATAGGGTTATAGGGTTAGGGTTAGTTAGTTAGTTAGTTGTCTAACCCATGCCTGGGTTAGACAGTATATATGGGGAATAGGGTTATAGGGTTAGGGTTAGCTAGTTAGTTAGCTAGTTAGTTAGTTAGTTAGTTAGTTAGTTGTCTAACACATGCCTGGGTTAGATAGTATATATGGGGAATAGGGTTATAGGGTCAGTGCATATTCGGGTACTCTACACAATACATAGGGAGGGCTCTGCGCCGTTTGCTTACAGTCCATAACCTACTTTGATGACACCCCAAAAACGTCTGTCTAAATAGACGGAAGAAGACAAAGAATAAGGAAGAAGTCAGTGGCCATGTTTGATTCCGTCTAGGATATCCCGCCCTATTGGGGGGGGGGGGGGGGGGGGTGTATTATTCATATTATATAATATTTAAAGTATTATATATTCACTATATCTATTCATTAAGAAAATTATTTTCTTAATGACCTCTCTGTACTGTCTAACCCCTTTGATAATCAATAGGTTGTTGACAGTAGTTGCAATGAAGGCTGACCTTCGACCCCTGTGACATCAGTGGGTCTTCTACTCCAGTAGCATCCCTTCTGTTACCATTGGAAACAGAATATGGGGACGTTCCGTCGAGCCTCCTGGAAGATCATCACACACACACACACCTTCCCACTGAGCTATAGAGTCTGCTGCACTCTAGAGGCCAGCGAGTGGAGAGATCGTGTGTGTGTGTGTGTGTGTGTGTGTGTGTGTGTGTGTGTGTGTGTGTGTGTGTGTGTGTGTGTGTGTGTGTGTGTGTGTGTGTGTGTGTGTGTGTGTGTGTGTGTGTGTGTGTGTGTGTGTGTGTGTGTGTGTGTGTGTGTGTGTGTCCTCTGCAGTGCAGTGAGTAAGTGCGTTTGTTCTGCAGTGTAAGAGTCAGACAAGATCAACAGAACCTGTATAAACCAGATCATCAGAATCAGATCAACAGAACCTGTATAAACCAGATCATCAGAATCAGATCAACAGAACCTGTAGAAACCAGATCATCAGAATCAGATCAACAGAACCTGTATAAACCAGATCATCAGAATCAGATCAACAGAACCTGTATAAACCAGATCATCAGAATCAGATCAACAGAACCAATATAAACCAAATAATCAGAACCAGAAGAATAGTACCAGTATAAACCAGATCAACATAACCAATATAAAGTAGATGAACAGAAGCAGTGTAAACCAGATAAACAGAACCAGTATAAACTATATAAAAGAACCAGTATAAACCAGATCAACAGAACCAGTATAAATCAGATCAACACAACCAGATCCACAGTCAGTATAAAGCAGATGATCAGAATCAGTTTAAAGCAGATGATCAGAACCAGTTTAAAGCAGATGATCAGAACCAGTTTAAAGCAGATGATCAGAACCAGATCCACAGTCAGTATAAAGCAGATGATCAGAACTAGATCCACAGTCAGTATAAAGCAGATGATCAGAACCAGATCCACAGTCAGTATAAAGCAGATGATCAGAACTAGATCCACAGTCAGTATAAAGCAGATGATCAGAACCAGTATAAAGCAGATGATCAGAACCAGTTTAAAGCAGATGATCAGAACTAGATCCACAGTCAGTATAAAGCAGATGATCAGAACCAGTTTAAAGCAGATGATCAGAACCAGATCCACAGTCAGTATAAAGCAGATGATCAGAACTAGATCCACAGTCAGTATAAAGCAGATGATCAGAACCAGTTTAAAGCAGATGATCAGAACCAGTTTAAAGCAGATGATCAGAACCAGATCCACAGTCAGTATAAAGCAGATGATCAGAACCAGTTTAAAGCAGATGATCAGAACCAGTTGAAAGCAGATGATCAGAACCAGATCCACAGTCAGTATAAAGCAGATGATCAGAACCAGTTTAAAGCAGATGATCAGAACCAGATCCACAGTCAGTATAAAGCAGATGATCAGAACCAGTTTAAAGCAGCTGAACAGAGCTGATGTGACCCAGATCCAGACTGACCTGCTTGATGTTGTCATGACTCATGTTCCCACAGGGCTCTGAATCAACTTCACCGAAACGATGTAAACCCACGACCTACTGATCTGGATAACAGTTCCCGTGTGTGTGTGTGTGTGTGTGTGTGTGTGTGTGTGTGTGTGTGTGTGTGTGTGTGTGTGTGTGTGTGTGTGTGTGTGTGTGTGTGTGTGTGTGTGTGTGTGTGTCCCCTACTTGCATGGTTCCAGACACTGCAGTGGTTATTAATGTACTGCTGAGTCATTAGTGAACCGAGGTTGGTTTAACATGAAGAGCATCAGTCAGCCACATGCTTCAAACCCTTAACAGTAACTAGCCTTTACTAACCCTAACTAACACCTACTACCACAAAGCAAACCTTACTTACACTGACTAGTCCTAACCAATACTGACAACCACAAACAAACCCTTTATAATAGATAACTAAGACTAACATAACTAGCACCAACTACCCTTAACTAACACCAACACTAACTAACCCTAACAGTAACCAACAATTACTAACATTGACTAACCCGAAGAACCCAAAGAAACACTGCATCACAATGTTACCCCATCAAAGAAACACTGCATCACAATGTTACCCCATCAAAGAAACACTGCATCACAATGTTACCCCATCAAAGAAACACTGCATCACAATGTTACCCCATCAAAGAAACACTGCATCACAATGTTACCCCATCAAAGAAACACTGCATCACAATGTTACCCCATCAAAGAAACACTGCATCACAATGTTACCCCATCAAAGAAACACTGCATCACAATGTTACCCCATCAAAGAAACACTGCATCACAATGTTACCCCATCAAAGAAACACTGCATCACAATGTTACCCCATTGTAGCAAAGTCCCATGCTACACGCCACCTAGGTGGCTTCCATACTCCACCTAGGGGACTTTCCTCAGGCTCCTCCACACAATTGGACACAGGGTGGTGATGTTGAAAGACCGGTTTATTGCAAAGGTTGAGTACGATGGTACATGCAGATAGTGCTCCATGCTACCATGTAGGAGAGCTCTCCCTGAGTGTGTGTGGTGATGGCTGGTTTAACCTGTGCACACTGATTGCTCAATGTGCAACAGGTGTGCAGCCCCACCCAGCCCCAGAGTCCAATCAGTCTGACTCGGGCCAGGTGAGGCTGCTTAAACCAGCCATCATCCACACACACTCCCACATACCCCCAACACCAAATTGACAGAGTACAGAGACAGGTCATTGAAGAGCAGGTAGAGGTTAGACAGTACAGAGACAGGTCACTAAGGAGCAGGTAGGGGTTAGACAGTACAGAGACAGGTCATTAAGGAGCAGGTAGGGGTTAGACAGTACAGAGACAGGTCATTAAGGAGCAGGTAGGGGTTAAACAGTACAGAGACAGGTCACTAAGGAGCAGGTAGGGGTTAGACAGTATAGAGAAAGGTTATTAAGGAGCAGGTAGGGGTTAGACAGTACAGAGACAGGTCATTAAGGAGCACGTAGGGGTTAGACAGTACAGAGACAGGTCACTAAGGAGCAGGTAGGGGTTAGACAGTACAGAGACAGGTTATTAAGGAGCAGGTAGGGGTTAGACAGTACAGAGACAGGTCATGAAGGAGCAGGTAGGGGTTAGAGAGTACAGAGACAGGTCATGAAGGAGCAGGTAGGGGTTAGACAGTACAGAGACAGGTCATTAAGGAGCAGGTAGGGGTTAGACAGTACAGAGACAGGTCATTAAGGAGCAGGTAGGGGTTAGACAGTACAGAGACAGGTCATTAAGGAGCAGGTAGGGTTAGCTAGTACGGAGACAGGTCATTAAGGAGCAGGTAGGGGTTAGACAGTACAGAGACAGGTCATGAAGGAGCAGGTAGGGGTTAGACAGTAAGACAGGCCATTAAGGAGCAGGTAGGGGTTAGACAGTACAGAGACAGGTCATTAAGGAGCAGGTAGGGGTTAGACAGTACAGAGACAGGTCATTAAGGAGCAGGTAGGGGTTAGACAGTACAGAGACAGGCCATTAAGGAGCAGGTAGGGGTTAGACAGTACAGAGACAGGTCATTAAGGAGCAGGTAGGGGTTAGACAGTACAGAGACAGGTCATTAAGGAGCAGGTAGGGGTTAGACAGTACAGAGACAGGTCATTAAGGAGCAGGTAGGGGTTAGACAGTACAGAGATAGGTCATTACGGAGCAGGTAGGGGTTAGACAGTACAGAGACAGGTCATTAAGGAGCAGGTAGGGGTTAGACAGTAAGACAGGCCATTAAGGAGCAGGTAGGGTTTAGACAGTACAGAGACAGGTCATTAAGGAGCAGGTAGGGGTTAGACAGTACAGAGACAGGCCATTAAGGAGCAGGTAGGGGTTAGACAGTACAGAGACAGGTCATTAAGGAGTAGGTAATGGTTAGACAGTACAGAGACAGGTCATTAAGGAGCAGGTAGGGGTTAGACAGTACAGAGACAGGTCATTAAGGAGCAGGTAGGGGTTAGACAGTAAGACAGGTCATTAAGGAGCAGGTAGGGGTTAGACAGTACAGAGACAGGTCATTAAGGAGCAGGTAGGGGTTAGACAGTACAGAGACAGGTCATTAAGGAGCAGGTAGGGGTTAGACAGTACAGAGACAGGTCATTAAGGAGCAGGTAGGGGTTAGACAGTAAAGACAGGTCATTAAGGAGCAGGTAATGGTTAGACAGTACAGAGACAGGTCATTAAGGAGCAGGTAGGGGTTAGACAGTACAGAGACAGGCCATTAAGGAGCAGGTAGGGGTTAGACAGTACAGAGACAGGTCATTAAGGAGTAGGTAATGGTTAGACAGTACAGAGACAGGTCATTAAGGAGCAGGTAGGGGTTAGACAGTACAGAGACAGGTCATTAAGGAGCAGGTAGGGGTTAGACAGTAAGACAGGTCATTAAGGAGCAGGTAGGGGTTAGACAGTACAGAGACAGGTCATTAAGGAGCAGGTAGGGGTTAGACAGTACAGAGACAGGTCATTAAGGAGCAGGTAGGGGTTAGACAGTACAGAGACAGGTCATTAAGGAGCAGGTAGGGGTTAGACAGTAAAGACAGGTCATTAAGGAGCAGGTAATGGTTAGACAGTACAGAGACAGGTCATTAAGGAGCAGGTAGGGTTAGACAGTAAAGACAGGTCATTAAGGAGCAGGTAGGGGTTAGACAGTACAGAGACAGGTCATTAAGGAGCAGGTAGGGGTTAGACAGTACAGAGACAGATCATTAAGGAGCAGGTAGGGGTTAGACAGTACAGAGACAGGTCATTAAGGAGCAGGTAGGGGTTAGACAGTACAGAGACAGATCATTAAGGAGCAGGTAGGGGTTAGACAGTACAGAGACAGGTCATTAAGGAGTAGGTAGGGGTTAGACAGTACAGAGACAGGTCATTAAGGAGCGGGTAGGGGTTAGACAGTACAGAGACAGGTCATTAAGGAGCAGGTAGGGGTTAGACAGTAGAGACAGGTCATTAAGGAGCAGGTAGGGGTTAGACAGTACAGAGACAGGTCATTAAGGAGCAGGTAGGGGTTAGACAGTACAGAGACAGGTCATTAAGGAGCAGGTAGGGGTTAGACAGTACAGAGACAGGCCATTAAGGAGCAGGTAGGGGTTAGACAGTACAGAGACAGGTCATTAAGGAGCAGGTAGGGGTTAGACAGTACAGAGACAGGTCATTAAGGAGCAGGTAGGGGTTAGACAGTACAGAGACAGGTCATTAAGGAGCAGGTAGGGGTTAGACAGTACAGAGACAGGTCATTACGGAGCAGGTAGGGGTTAGACAGTACAGAGACAGGTCATTAAGGAGCAGGTAGGGGTTAGACAGTAAGACAGGCCATTAAGGAGCAGGTAGGGGTTAGACAGTACAGAGACAGGTCATTAAGGAGCAGGAAGGTGATAGACAGTACAGAGACAGGTCATTAAGGAGCAGGTAGGGGTTAGACAGTACAGAGACAGGCCATTAAGGAGCAGGTAGGGGTTAGACAGTACAGAGACAGGTCATTAAGGAGTAGGTAATGGTTAGACAGTACAGAGACAGGTCATTAAGGAGCAGGTAGGGGTTAGACAGTACAGAGACAGGTCATTAAGGAGCAGGTAGGGGTTAGACAGTAAGACAGGTCATTAAGGAGCAGGTAGGGGTTAGACAGTACAGAGACAGGTCATTAAGGAGCAGGTAGGGGTTAGACAGTACAGAGACAGGTCATTAAGGAGCAGGTAGGGGTTAGACAGTACAGAGACAGGTCATTAAGGAGCAGGTAGGGGTTAGACAGTAGAGACAGGTCATTAAGGAGCAGGTAGGGGTTAGACAGTACAGAGACAGGTCATTAAGGAGCAGGTAGGGGTTAGACAGTACAGAGGCAGGTCATTAAGGAGCAGGTAGGGGTTAGACAGTACAGAGACAGGTCATTAAGGAGCAGGTAGGGGTTAGACAGTACAGAGACAGATCATTAAGGAGCAGGTAGGGGTTAGACAGTACAGAGACAGGTCATTAAGGAGTAGGTAGGGGTTAGACAGTACAGAGACAGGTCATTAAGGAGCGGGTAGGGGTTAGACAGTACAGAGACAGGTCATTAAGGAGCGGGTAGGGGTTAGACAGTACAGAGACAGGTCATTAAGGAGCAGGTAGGGGTTAGACAGTAGAGACAGGTCATTAAGGAGCAGGTAGGGGTTAGACAGTAGAGACAGGTCATTAAGGAGCAGGTAGGGGTTAGACAGTAAGACAGGTCATTAAGGAGCAGGTAGGGGTTAGACAGTAGAGAGCAGCTAGCAGCTATTTCCTCCACATAAAACGTAAAGACTGTAAAATAAGTTGAATGAAAATTAAAGCACGGGTGAATAAAACAAATCACAACAAGTATAATCAGTCAGTCTGGATAACACAGACATGTTCCTAAATATGGAACATATCTGTGTACACAGATTGCTGTGATTCCCCTGAAAAAGATATGACCTAGACAAACAGCACAGAGCACACACATACACCGTCTTCCCTGTGTGTGTGTGTGTGTGTGTGTGTGTGTGTGTGTGTGTGTGTGTGTGTGTGTGTGTGTGTGTGTGTGTGTGTGTGTGTGTGTGTGTGTGTGGTGTTGTCATGTTAAACTGTTGAGGAAGCTCCAACTCATATAATGATGATGACGATACTGGTTTGAAAGAGCAATAAAGGAAGTATTTCATATAGGAAATCCAGATGAGGAAGTACTTTATTTGGAAATTCTGAATTGTGATAGATCATGACTTTTCTATAAAGCAGTACCCCCCCCCCCCCCCCCCCCCCCCACACACACATATTCATTTCCTTTCCTGTAATTAACAAAAAGTAGAGCAAACAGTGTGTTTCTTTGTGTGTGTGTGTGTGTGTGTGTGTGTGTGTGTGTGTGTGTGTGTGTGTGTGTGTGTGTGTGTGTGTGTGTGTGTGTGTGTGTGTGTGTGTGTGTGTGTGTGTGCGTTTGTCCTATATTTGAGTGACGGGGGTGGGTGACGTGGTCACTTCTTTGAGAATAAAAAGGGCAGAGAGGTGAAGGTACTCCAGTGAAAGGGTTAGTGTACTCCAGTGAGCGGTTACTCCAGTGAGCGGTTACTCCAGTGAGCGGTTACTCCAGTGAACGGTTACTCCAGTGAGCGGTTACTCCAGTGAGCGGTTACTCCAGTGAACGGTTACTCCAGTGAGCGGTTACTCCAGTGAACGGTTAATCCAGTGAACGGTTACTCCAGTGAACGGTTACTCCAGTGAGCGGTTACTCCAGTGAACGGTTACTCCAGTGATGCTGCTGTGTTTGTGTGTTGCATGGCTGCTGTGTTCTCAGCACTCTGCTGCTCGACCAATGAGTGACGTGCTGCACAGCGATGACACATATCAGGCTGCTCACGATGTCTCACGACAGGTAAGGATTCATCCCAGACATTCACCTAGTGATACTAGTAATAACGCTGATTCATCCCAGACATTCACCTAGTGATACTAGTAATAACGCTGATTCATCCCAGACATTCACCTAGTGATACTAGTAATAACGCTGATTCATCCCAGACATTCACCTAGTGATACTAGTAATAACGCTGATTCATCCCAGACATTCACCTAGTGATACTAGTAATAACGCTGATTCATGATACACAGGACCATCATTTAGTGCATGTGTTTCATGATATCATTCTTGTGTTTCAGGCTCAGGACCTGGAAACTGGGGACGATACCAGCTTCAGACTGATCTCAAACAAAGTCAAGGTTTCACCAGATCATCACCTAGACCAGGTTAGTTACTAACCTCACCTAGACCATCTTAGTTATTAACCTCACCTAGACCAGCTTAGTTACTAACCTTATCACCTAGACCAGGTTAGTTACTGTCCTCAACTAGACCAGGTTAGTTACTAACCTTATCACCTAGACCAGGTTAGTTACTGTCCTCAACTAGACCAGGTTAGTTACTAACCTTATCACCTAGACCAGGTTAGTTACTGTCCTCAACTAGACCAGGTTAGTTACTAACCTTATCACCTAGACCAGGTAAGTTACTAACCTCACCTAGACCAGGTTAGTTACTAACCTTATCACCTAGTCACTAGATCATTGAACTATTCCCTGTGTGTGTAGAACCGTCAGATCTGCTGTCTCCATGCCAACATCCTGGACTACTACCTGCTCAATGTCCTCAAGAACCACGACAGCTTCCACCCCAGAATGCCCCACCTGAAGACAGACCTGGCCCGCATCAGCCAGGACCTCAGCCACCATGGCTGTGTAGGTTCTACCTGTTTACCTGTATATCTACCTGTATAGCTACCTGTCTGTCTACCTATCTGTCTACCTGTCTGTCTACCTGTCTGTCTACCTGTGTATTCACCTGTCTGTCTACCTGTGTATTTACCTGTTTGTCTACCTGTGCATTTACCTGTCTGTGTATTCACCTGTCTGTCTACCTGTGTATTCACCTGTCTGTCTACCTGTGTATTTACCTGTCTGTCTACCTATCTGTCTACCTGTGTATTTACCTGTCTGTCTACCTGTGTATTTACCTGTTTGTCTACCTGTGTATTTACCTGTCTGTCTACCTGTGTATTCACCTGTCTGTCTACCTGTGTATTTACCTGTCTGTGTATTCCCCTGTCTGTCTACCTGTGTATTTACCTGTTTGTCTACCTGTGTATTTACCTGTCTGTCTACCTGTGTATTTACCTGTCTGTGTATTCACCTGTCTGTCTACCTGTGTATTTACCTGTCTGTCTACCTGTGTATTTACCTGTCTGTTTCTCCAGAACGTGACTCACTACCACAACCACCGCAATGCTGTTGAGTTCAGAGAGAAACTAATCACGGTAATTGCCTCATTCAATAACATCATTACCTAATCGATCAATAAACACAACTAAAACTTCCATTAATCCCAATTTGTTTGTCTTTTGTGTGTGCGTGTGTGTAGATGCAGGGAGAGCGTGGGATCACCAAGGCGATAGGAGAGATCGATATTCTTTTCACTTACCTGGGGGAGTACTGTGTCCAGAACTAGAACACGTACAACCACATCCACATTTCTATTCATTATTTCTAAAACTAGAACCTAACATGTGATTTATTTATTCATGTATTTATTGACAATTGAACTACTTAAACATTCATATTGACAGGATATTGGTATTTATTTGTTATTTATTAATTAAATGTGTGCTTTTTTTAACTACTAAAACTGATACACTTAATGTTTTACCAAGCAAGTTGCCATGGAGATTAAAACCAATGCTGTATTTTTATCCCCAAATAAATTATTTTTCATAATTATTTCAGTTGGATTTTGCTTTGACTAAAGTTGTTCGACAGACAGACAGGCAGGCAGTCAGACAGACAGACAGGCAGTCAGACAGGCAGACAGGCAGACAGACAGACAGACAGACAGACAGACAGACAGACAGACAGACAGACAGACAGACAGACAGACAGGCAGACAGACGGGGAGAGGGGGAAGAGAGAGACGGGGAGAGAGTGAGGGGGGAGAGAGGGAAATGGGGGAGAGAGGTATTAATGTCCTTCCTGGTGTGGGAGGAGTCAGGATTTACCTGGTGATGACATCACCAGTAATTACATCACCAGGGGTACTTTCCCAGAGAAAATAAAATACTTCCTGCTTTGTGCTAAATATGCTAAAAATAGATAGAATATTGTATGATAAAATACTAACTATATTATTATTAAATGTTAAATATATTATAATTATGAATTATTAAGCATATATACAACATAATCACAATCACAACATAATCAATATTAAATGTAGAGCCGGTAAAAATAGATTTTAATATATTATTATAAACTGTAAGTCATAAAATGTTAGACATAGCAACACTAAATAATATATCAATATATTATTATAAAATTTTCTAAATATTAGTTATAAAATTTTAGATATAGCAACACTAAAATATATATCAATATATTATTATAAAATGTTCTAAATATTATAGTTATAAAATGTTAGATATAGCAACACCAAAAAAAATATAAAAATATGATTATAAAATGTTCTAAATATTATAGTTATAAAATGTTAGATATAGCAACACTAAAATATATATCAATATATGATTATAAAATGTTCTAAATATTATAGTTATAAAATGTTAGATATAGCAACACCAAAAAAGATATAAAAATATGATTATAAAATGTTCTAAATATTATAGTTATAAAATGTTAGATATAGCAACACCAAAAAATATATAAAAACATGATTATAAAATGTTCTAAATATTATAGTTATAAAATGTTAGATATAGCAACACCAAAAAATATATAAAAACATGATTATAAAATGTTCTAAATATTATAGTTATAAAATGTTAGATATAGCAACACTAAAATATATATCAATATATTATTATAAAATGTTCTAAATATTATAGTTATAAAATGTTAGATATAGCAACACTAAAAAATATATAACAATATGATTATAAAATGTAAAATATAGTGGTGCTAAAAATACATTTTAGATCAATACAAAAAATTGATTTAAATGGTGAGGAGAGGAGAGGAGAGAAGGAGGGGATGAGAGGAGAGGAGAGGAGAGGAGGAGAGGAGAGGAGAGGAGGAGGGGATGAGAGGAGAGGAGAGAGGGTGACCTAGTTACTATTTTTACCTTTCCGGGAACATACAAAGCAAAGCAAAACAAACACACACACACACACACACACACACACACACACACACACACACACACACACACACACACACACACACACACACACACACACACACACACACACACACACACACACACACACACACACACACACACACACACACACACACACACACACACACACATACACATACACACACATTCACATACACACACACGCACACACACACACACATCTCCTGACGGTAGGGTTAATTGACGTCATCTCGCACCTCTGAGATGTAGAGTCAGCGTTTCTCGAAGAGTCATGACCCCATAACCTAATCTACCTCCTTCACCTCCTCCTCCCCAACTCCTCCTCCATCTTCTTAACCTCCACCTTCCCTACTTCCTCCTCATCCTAAGTCACCACCACCACCCCCTCCTTCACCTCCGCTCTGCGCGCCAGCCTCAGTTTAGCGCCGGGAGGTGACGTCACCCAGGTACAGCGTGGTCCGGGGGAAATTTGGAGCACGCGCGCGATTGACGATGGAAGTTTTGAAAGAAGGGAGGGGAAGGACAGAGAAGAGAAGCCTAGGGTATAAAGGAAGGGAGATGTGAAAGAAAAGAGAGGGAGAGAGAGAGAGCTCAGGATGAACAGACGAGGATCGATGATCAACTACTGCTGCCTGGCGATGCTCGTCCTTCTGACCGCTGGTCAGAAGCCCTGCCACGCGGCCACGTGCAGCCAAGATATTCCCGCCGAGTTGGTCAGAGAACTCTGGAGGAAGACGAAGGACCTCATCAACTCTCACCCGGTAATCAATATTCATATATTGAATCTAGCAATATCTATATATCACTATAACTTTTTATCAGTATTAATATATGATATGTAGCATATCTATCAACATGAATATGTAATATATCTATCAGTATATATATTATATAATCTATCCAATATCAATATCTAGCAATATAATAGCTTATATCTATATCTATATCTATATATACTGTATATATAAATAAAAATGTGGAATATAGCATATTATCCTTGTGGTTAAAGATAAAGAAAATAAAGAATGGAATAGATATCAAAATCTATCAATATAAAAATTTATCAATATTAATATATGATATCTGTCATAATATGAAAATCAAATATATCTATCAGTATTATGACTATTTCTCTTCTCTCTGATAGCTATTAATGTCATTATCTATCCATGTCAATCAATATGTATCCACCCACCCACCAACGAAGACCACCCGCCTGTCTGCCTGTCTGCCTGTCTGTCTGCCTGTCTGCCGGCCTGTCTGTCTGCCTGTCTGCCTGTCTTTCTGTCTGCCTGTCTGCCTGTCGGCCGGCCTGTCTGTCTGCCTGTCTGCCTGTCTGCCTGTCTGCCTGTCTGCCTGTCTGCCTGTCTGCCTGTCGGCCGGCCTGTCTGTCTGCCTGTCTGCCTGTCTGCCTGTCTGCCTGTCGGCCGGCCTGTCTGTCTGTCTGCCTGTCTGCCTGTCTGTCTGCCTGTCTGTCTGTCTGCCTGTCGGCTTGCCTGCTGTCTGTCTTTTTTTCTTAATTCAAATTCAAATCCAATCAAAAAATGACATATGCATTGCTAAAACACAGAGTTAAATAGGATACAATATGAGTCAAAGTAATTAGTCCAAAGTACATAAAATCCAAATTGTATATATATGAACCACATACACTCAACATTTCTAGGTCCGTGTAAAAGAATGGGTTTGAACTACTCGTCACGCTTTTGGTACTCTATACTCTGTTTAAGGAATGGGGGTACGCTATACTCTGTTTAAGGAATGGGGGTACTCTATACTCTGTTTAAGGAATGGGGGTACTCTATACTCTGTTTAAGGAATGGGGGTACGCTATACTCTGTTTAAGGAATGGGGGTACTCTATACTCTGTTTAAGGAATGGGGGTACTCTATACTCTGTTTAAGGAATGGGGGTACTCTATACTCTGTTTAAGGAATGGGGGTACTCTATACTCTGTTTAAGGAATGGGGGTACTCTATACTCTGTTTAAGGAATGGGGGTACTCTATACTCTGTTTAAGGAATGGGGGTACTCTATACTCTGTTTAAGGAATAACCAAAATGATGTTTTGGATCAGAATCCCTCCGCCCCCAGTTCTCGTATTCACATGTGCTTGTTTACGACCTATGGCCATTTTCTGTGACAAGCACGCATGTACCCTGTGTGGTATACATGAATATGTTATATTCACACAATATTCTTAACAACCCCGAAATGATATGGTTCTTGGTTCCTGTGATTGGAGCTGGACACTGTGATGAGGAACAGATTAAGCCAGATTTGACTCCAAACCACAGTTTGGAGTCAAATGTTTCAAATTTTGAGTGCATTTTGAATATCCAAACCATAGTTTGGATATACTCCAAAAACACCAAGCTTATTGATTTAATGAGGCACGTTTATTTGACACAATTCATTTGATTCATATTTTTCATATCACACGTCCAAAGGAAATGCATTAAAACCTGAAGCCTCAAGTTCCAATCCTTCCCCTATTCATAGTCCTAGTCAAAGACAGAACAGCGTCTCCCAGAGGGCCGCCAAGGCACTGACCCCTCGTGTGTGAGAGGTCATTCTTCATGATCAGTGTGGATTTACTGTTTCTCTTGTTGAGTGCAATGACAAGCAGCATATTGTCCCTGGGCCCCGGCAACGACATCTCCGAGATTGGGATTCCTAGCACTAACACAAAAGTTTGACCAAACCGGCAGAGCATCTCAAATAGTGGCCTGCGAGACCTAGTCGATCAGAATGTGGTGTAAAACCCTGTTCTGGAGATAGGAAGGCCCTACTGCCCTGAGACTTGACAACCTTATTCCAGGGCCTGACTTGGACCCCCACACCAAACCTTGGTCCTCCTCGGAGCGATCACAAGGTGCCTCCTGGTTGATAGGTCTAATCGCTAATAGTTTGAGATGTTCCTGATGTCCTGCTATAGTTTGAGATGTTCCTGATGTCCTGCTATAGCTTGAGATGTTTCTGATCTCCTGCTATAGCTTGAGATGTTTCTGATCTCCTGCTATAGCTTGAGATGTTTCTGATGTCCTGCTATAGCTTGAGATGTTCCTGATGTCCTGCTATAGCTTGAGATGTTTCTGATGTCCTGCTATAGCTTGAGATGTTTCTGATGTCCTGCTATAGCTTGAGATGTTTCTGATGTCCTGCTATAGCTTGAGATGTTTCTGATGTCCTGCTATAGCTTGAGATGTTCCTGATGTCCTGCTATAGCTTGAGATGTTTCTGATGTCCTGCTATAGCTTGAGATGTTTCTGATGTCCTGCTATAGCTTGAGATGTTTCTGATGTCCTGCTATAGCTTGAGATGTTCCTGATGTCCTGCTATAGCTTGAGATGTTCCTGATGTCCTGGTATTTGGTGCATCAAATCTATGTCCATATCTCTTATTTTCCAATAAGATAATTATATAGATTGGAACATCTATAAATGCACTGCAAGCCTTATATGGGCAGGGTTGGGACATGATTCTGTGGTCCAATCAAATCATCTAGATGAGGTTTTATGTGTATACTTGTTTGTTGAAAGTTATATAGAATTACTGTTTTGAAAGTCTCATATGTCCAACGTGAAACGTTGGACATATGTATAGGTATGAATAGGTATTCATATGTATATACATAGGTATTCTCATGATCATCTTTGATATTGTCAAAAAGTTACATGGACAGGTTAATGAACAACTGAACCACGAAAGCCAAGTTCATAAATCATCACGTTTTTCGTTACTTAGTTAACTATAGCTAACTGTAGCTAACTGTAGCTAACTGTAGCTAACTGTAGCTAACTGTCCGTTGCTACACGCCACCTAGGGGTGGAATGTGGGGGATTCAAACCACTTTTGTTTGTTGTAAATATGTTTACTTACATTACGATTACAGAGCAGGTGTTCCAAGCTTCCATGTCCGAGTTCTCCAAAGAGCGTGTGGTGATGGTGGCTTTACCCTGTGCATATTGACTGCTCAATACAGTCAAACAGGTGTGCAGCCTCACCCAGCCCCAGAGTCCAATCAGTCTGATTTGGGCCAGGTGAGGCTGCTTAAACCAGCCACCATCCACACACACTCCAAACTAGCCTTCTAACATTTGTTATAGTTATAATAAAATGGGGACAAATTCTGTCTTGTCTTTATACAGTCAAATGATATTAAGAGGACACTAGTGAACAAACATTAGCTATGTTATAATGTAAACACAGTACTTTATGCTTGGCTTACAAAGCAGTAGTCTCATGTAAACACAGTACTTTATGCTTGGCTTACAAAGCAGTAGTCTCATGTAAACACAGTACTTTATGCTTGGCTTACAAAGCAGTAGTCTCATGTAAACACAGTACTTTATGCTTGGCTTACAAAGCAGTAGTCTCATGTAAACACAGTACTTTATACTTGGCTTACAAAGCAGTAGTCTCATGTAAACACAGTACTTTATGCTTGGCTTACAAAGCAGTAGTCTCATGTAAACACAGTACTTTATGCTTGGCTTACAAAGCAGTAGTCTCATGTAAACACAGTACTTTATGCTTGGCTTACAAAGCAGTAGTCTCATGTAAACATGCAGTCTTTCCCGGCAATGTTCCGGAAGATCCCATGCAAGATCCTGCATGGGGTCGTGTGTGAATAGGAACAGGGATTGATATTCTGGGAAATCTGCACCGACAATGTGCCTTCTCAAGACCTAGTAACATCTCTGGATCACTGGTTACATCTGTCTGACATAAGACGCTTTGACGTGGCACAAGCGACCAATCACAAGACACTGCTGAGGACCTATTTGAATCTGCAACTGGTTTTCTTAATGCACCAGTGCTTTTCGGGTCAACCGATAACAATAAAAATGCAGCTTCTTTTGTTTGCAAACAAGCTCCTTTTTTCAAGAATGGCTGGAAACTCGACAGGTTCCGGAATAAGGGAGCTCCTCTCAGTCCACACGTTTTGTGGCGGCTGGCATCCATAAGTGTTGCATTAGCGCCCTCTGCTGGACGGTCCCTTGGCACATCTATTCAGCATTGCTATGCCAGATGTAAAAAGGGGCTTCTTGGGAACGCAGCATTCTATGGTAACCATTTCTACATGGACTACCAAGCTGTAGTGGCTGATGGGACAGCAATAATAATGAGAATATAATATCTAAATGATAAATATTACTACAAATAAATGTGTCCTTTTGTTTTCTGCACAGAATGAAGACTCCAGGGGCTTAAGGCTGCTACCTGTCTACTGCACCAACCTGTCTGTCTGCCCTAAGGTGTGTGTCTGTCTAGCCTCACGTCTGACTACCTGTCTGTCTACCCTCAGGTCTGTCTACCTGTCTGTCTGCCCTAAGGTGTGTGTCTGTCTACCCTTAGGTCTGTCTACCTGTCTGTCTAACCTCACGTCTGACTACCTGTCTGTCTACCCTCAGGTCTGTCTACCTGTCTGTCTACCCTCAGGTCTGTCTACCTGTCTACCTGTCTGTCTGCTCTCAGGTCTGTCTACCTGTCTGTCTGCCCTAAGGTGTCTATCTGTCTACCCTCAGGTCTGTCTACCTGTTTGTCTGCCCTAAGGTGTCTGTCTGTCTACCCTCACGTCTGACTACTTGTCTGTCTGCCTGTCTGTCTACTCTCAGGTCTGTCTACCTGTCTGTCTGCCCTAAGGTGTCTGTCTGACTACCCTCAGGTCTGTCTACCTGTCTGTCTGCCCTCAGGTCTGTCTACCTGTCTGTCTGTTAATTGTATCTTGATATACCTCTTTAGCCAATGAGGTATATTAAGCATTTTCTCTCCTCCCTCCTCTCTCCTCTCCTCACCCCTCTCCTCCCTCCTCCCCTCTCTCCTCCCTCCTCTCCCTTCTCCTCATCCAGGGTCTGGTGTGGTCAGAAGTGGGTCATGTGATGAGGGTTTACCAGAAGAGAGTCTTTCGGCGTGATGTCATCAAGAAGCTCCTCCCCCTCCACTTCAATGAACTCCTGCATCGCCTGGATGAGACCCTACACCGCTGTGTGAGCACACACACACACACACACACGCACGCACACGCACACACGCACGCACACACACACACACACGCACACACACACACACACGCACGCACCCACACACACACGCACACACGCACACGCACACACGCACGCACACACACACACACACGCACACACACACGCACACACGCACGCACACACACACGCACACATGCACACACGCACGTACACACGCACACACACACGCACACACGCACACACGCACGCACACACACACACACACACGCACACACGCACGCACACACGCACGCACACACACACACGCACACATGCACACACGCACGCACACACGCACACACACGCACACACGCACGCACACACACACACACACGCACGCACACGCACACACGCACACACACACACACACACGCACGCACACACGCACACACGCACGCACGCACACGCGCACACACACGCGCGCACACACACACGCACACACATGCACACACGCACACACACACACACACACGCACACACACACACACACACACGCACACGCACATGCACACAGCATTCAAAGCCTACCTTAGTGACCCCCTCTGCTCGCGTCTGATTGGCTGTCCTGTTTGCTGGGTTCAGGCGCCGTCTCAGAAACGTTCCAAAGAGGTCAATCAGTTTGAGAAGAAAATCAAGAAGGTAAACACCTGTCTGTCTGACTACCTGTCTGTCTGTCTGACTACCTGTCTGTCTAACTGGCTGTCTGTCTGACTACCTATCTGTCTGTCTGACTACCTGTCTGTCTGACTGACTACCTGTCTGTCTAACTGGCTGTCTGTCTGTCTGATTACCTGTGTGTTGGTCTTTCTCTCGGACTCTCTGTATTTCTACCTGACTGTCTGTATGTCTACCTGTCTGTCTGCAGGTCCTGAGGAAGAGGAGGGAGGAAGGTGTCTTTAAGGCGGTGAGAGAGTTCCTCTTCGTCCTTCGATGGATCGATGAGTTGAGGGAACACCTTCATCATAATCCCTGATGAAGAGGAGTCCAGAATCAGTCTCTGATTCAAGCTATTTATTTTATTAGGATTTAAAAAGAGTATGAAATATTTTTTATTATTTGTATTTAATTGTTAATGGATAAATTATTATTTCATCGTTTCTGTATTTAAGTTTTGATACAATAAATAATTTATTTGAAATACTTGGTGATGTCTCCCTCGTCTGGTGAAACATTGCAACTACAACATTAAAAGCGACTATTTGCAGCTACTTTTAGTATAAGTTCAAGTATTAGCATCACCCCCTGCACTGTGGCTGGTGGCCATCCAATCTGGTTCAGGTCCCTGGTACTAGCCTACCCTGCTCTGGCCCATTACACCTGGACCTGGTCAGACCCTACACCGGACCCTACACCTGGACCCAGTCAGACCCTACACCGGACCCTACACCAGGACCTGGTCAGACCCTACACCCCATTACACCAGGACCCGGTCAGACCCTACACCCCATTACACCAGGACCTGGTCAGACCCTACACCCCATTACACCTGGACCTGGTCAGACCCTACACCCCATTACACCTGGACCCGGTCAGACCCTACACCGGACCCTACACCAGGACCTGGTCAGACCCTACACCCCATTACACCAGGACCCGGTCAGACCCTACACCCCATTACACCAGGACCTGGTCAGACCCTACACCGGACCCTACACCAGGACCTGGTCAGACCCTACACCCCATTACACCTGGACCTGGTCAGACCCTACACCGGACCCTACACCTGGACCTGGTCAGACCCTACGACCTACCAGGACCTGGTCAGACCCTACACCC
>JACYXH010000483.1:710000-720000 GCA_026745465.1 Lota lota | reverse complement strand
TATAAGTCTACGTGTCTGAATCCGATTACTCATTCAGTGTGTGTGTGTGTGTGTGTGTGTGTGTGTGTGTGTGTGTGTGTGTGTGTGTGTGTGTGTGTGTGTTTCAGCGTCTTAAAGAGGAAAATGTCATGACTTTAATCTTCGATCCTGTTGTCACAATCATGTCATCTCTCAAGGTAAACTAAAATATCAAGTATATTATCATTATTATTATAATTCATGATGATTTCTATAATTGGTGTTATTATGGTCAGCGTTATTGTTATCATTGTTATCATTGTTATCATTGTTATTCTGGTTATCGTCGGCGTTAGCGATATTGTTATCATTGTTATTCTGGTTATCGCTGGCGTTAGCGATATTGTTATCATTGTTATTCTGGTTATCGTCAGCGTTAGCGATATTGTTATCATTGTTATTCTGGTTATCGTTGGCGTTATCATCAGAGTCGTTCTTTAAGTATGAAGTAGCCCAGTAGTTCTAGAGATCGGTCAAGGAGATCCAGTATTGATGTTCTGATGCTCAGTGTCCGATAAACAACTCAATGTAAATGTGCATGTGTGTGTGTGTGTGTGTGTGTGTGCGTGTGTGTGTGTGTGTGTGCGTGTGTGTGTGTGTGTGTGTGTTTGTGTGTGTGTGTGTGTGTGTGTACATGTGTGTGTGTGTGTGTGTGTGTACGTGTGTGTGTGTGTGTGTGTGTGTGTGTGCTCGTGTGTGTGTGTTTGTGTGTGTGTGTGTGTGTGCATGTGTGTGTGTGTGTGTGTGTGCATGTGTGTGTGTGTGTGTGTGTGTGTGTGTGTTTGTGTGTGTGTGTGTGTGTGTGTAGGCGCAGCACGACAAGATGTTCGTGATGAATGCCACGCTGGGGGTCTACCTGCAGATCATGTCCAAGGTCGTGGCTAAACCCCCGGGTCTAGAGGGTCTGCAGGAAACTGAGGCTAAAGAAACTCTGGGCAAACTCCAGAAGGAACTGATCCGGGTGAAGAAACACTATTACCATGGCAACCAGGATAACCTGCTGCAGACCGCCATCGACCAGCTTGACAACATAAAGGTCTGTCTGTCTCCCTTTGTCTATAGCTATGAGTCTGTACCTTTCTCTATAGCAGAGTCTGTACCTTTCTCTATAGCTATGAGTCTGTACCTTTCTCTATAGCAGAGTCTGTACCTTTCTCTATAGCTATGAGTCTGTACCTTTCTCTATAGCTATGAGTCTGTACCTTTCTCTATAGCTATGAGTCTGTACCTTTCTCTATAGCTATGAGTCTGTACCTTTCTCTATAGCTATGAGTCTGTACCTTTCTCTATAGCTATGAGTCTGTACCTTTCTCTACAGCTATGAGTCAGTCCCTTTCTCTATAGCTATGAGTCTGTACCTTTCTCTATAGCTATGAGTCTGTACCTTTCTCTATAGCTATGAGTCTGTACCTTTCTCTATAGCTATGAGTCTGTACCTTTCTCTATAGCTATGAGTCTGTACCTTTCTCTACAGCTATGAGTCTGTACCTCTCTATAGCTATGAGTCTGTACCTTTCTCTATAGCTATGAGTCTGTACCTTTCTCTATAGTTATGAGTCTGTACCTTTCTCTACAGCTATGAGTCTGTACCTCTCTATAGCTATGAGTCTGTACCTTTCTCTATAGCTATGAGTCTGTACCTCTCTCTATAGCAGAGTCTGTACCTTTCTCTATAGCTATGAGTCTGTACCTTTCTCTATAGCTATGAGTCTGTACCTTTCTCTATAGCTATGAGTCTATATCTTTCTCTATAGCTATGAGTCTGTACCTTTCTCTATAGCTATGAGTCTGTACCTTTCTCTATAGCTATGAGTCTGTATCTTTCTCTATAGCTATGAGTCTGTACCTTTCTCTATAGCTATGAGTCTGTACCTTTCTCTATAGCTATGAGTCTGTACCTTTCTCTATAGCTATTAGTCCGTACCTGTTAACTGTTAATCCTGTACTTCATAGTCTTTTAGTGGAGTCTCCTGGGAGATGAAAGCCCTTCATGGTGTGTGTGTGTGTGTGTTTGTGTGTGTGTGTGTAGGTGGACGACCCTCTGGTGCAGAGACAGGCTCTAGCAGAGTTCATGATGGTGCTCCACGCTGCCTCTAGTGTTGGCTCTGGGAAGAGCAACCTCACCTCTCACCCTGTCTGACTCCTTGTTGTTTTACTGTTTCAATATGGTGCTGCCAGTTCAAATAATGTGTTTATTTAATATTTAACAATATTTATTAGTATTATATTTAAAATATTATATTTTAGTTTGTTTTATGTGATTTATGGTTTTACAAACACGCACACATTAGTTACAGACGGGACTTTCATTCCAGTTAGACAGAAGTGATGATGAAACTAAATAAAATGTATGATTTCAAACTGAAATTTGTCTATAATTGGTTGTGTAAACGCTTGCTTTCTTAGTCGTTTCTAAATCACTAATTAGTCAGTAAGAAGTGATTCATTAGTCAGTTATTAGCTTAAGACAAATGTACAGATACTTTGTTTCATTATTGACACGCCCATAAAGCTTTTCAATTACATATATATATATGCATATCTATATATGTAATTGTATATAGGTATATTCAGTGTTGGGCAGGAGCATCGCTACAAGTAGTGACGCTACTAGTTTAACTACATGTCTCAGTAGTGTGGTGGTAACATCGCTGTTTTCTAAATCAAATAGCCTTCCAATAGCTAAGCTTTTTTATTGATCAAGTAGCGCGGTAGCGTCCGCACAAGCTACATTTCCCTAGCATTTCTGAGCTAACCCTAGCTTAAAGAAGCACTTGGTTATGACGGTGACATCACGTACCATCAATGAGCTGATGCTACGACCATAGACACACACGTACAAACTTGCTTAGCTTATGATAGAAATGGGATCTTTTTAAGCCTCTAAACACCTGTCAATCTGGCATGGTTCAATCTGGCGTGTGGTGTGAGTTGAGGTCTCAGGTTATTGTTGAATAAATTGTGTAATAATCAAACTGAACATAATTACCTGCATATCTGTTTGACTGACAGGTATATTGATCACTGAGATAGCATTGAATAGGCATGAAGTTGGTTTAAAAACAAATGTAGCTTCTGATGTAGTAAACTACTTTTGCCAAATTTTTGTAGCTTAGCTTGCTACATTTCTCAGGGGGGTAGCTTCTGTGTACTGAAGCTTCATTTAATGTAGAGTAACTGGTAGCTTAGCTAACTATACTTTCCAAGTAATTTGCCCAACACTGCTTATCTATATATCTATATTATGACAAATCTTTACACAAAAACACGAGTAGTAGAAGAAATGAGGCAAGAAAGGGAGGTTGGGCGAGAGAGGTTGGAACGCTCTAGTTTGGAGTTAGAGCATAAAAAAAGATTGTTGATACAAGAGGATAAAATGTGTGCGTCAGTGCTGAAGAGAGTTCGCCTGTAAGTAGTGCATCGGGTTCAGAGTGCGATGTAGTTCCTCATTTACGTTTGCTATCTAAGTTGATAAAGACCCTGATCCGTTTTTACACTCTTTGAAAGATTGGTAGAGTCACGGGGTTGGATTTGGATGGAATGTCGATGTTGCAGCGTGCGCTCATAGGTTAGGGTTAGGCAGTAACCAGTATGGGTTAGGGTTAGGCAGTAACCAGTATGGGTTAGGGTTAGGCAGTAACCAGTATGGGTTAGGGTTAGGCAGTAACCAGTATGGGTTAGGGTTAGGGTTAGGCAGTAACCAGTATGGGTTAGGGGTAGGGTTAGGCAGTAACCAGTATGGGTTAGGGTTAGGGTTAGGCAGTAACCAGTATGGGTTAGGGTTAGGCAGTAACCAGTATGGGTTAGGGTTAGGCAGTAACCAGTATGGGTTAGGGCTAGGCAGTAACCAGTAAGGGTTAGGGTTAGGCAGTAACCAGTATGGGTTAGGGTTAGGGTTAGGCAGTAACCAGTATGGGTTAGGGCTAGGCAGTAACCAGTATGGGTTAGGGTTAGGCAGTAACCAGTATGGGTTAGGGTTAGGGTTAGGCAGTAACCAGTATGGGTTAGGGTTAGGGCTAGGCAGTAACCAATATGGGTTAGGGTTAGGGTTAGGCAGTAACCAGTATGGGTTAGGGTTGGTGCTCCCTTGTGATGATTTTAGGTGTTCTGTGTTTAATATAATGAGTGGTAATGGCTCTGTGATGGTTTTAGGTGTTCTGTGTTTAATATAATGAGTGGTAATGGCTCTGTGATGATTTTAGGTGTTCTGTGTTTAATATAATGAGTGGTAATGGCTCTGTGATGATTTTAGGTGTTCTGTGTTTAATATAATGAGTGGTAATGGCTCTGTGATGATTTTAGGTGTTCTGTGTTTAATATAATGAGTGGTAATGGCTCTGTGATGATTTTAGGTGTTCTGTGTTTAATATAATGAGTGGTAATGGCTCTGTGATGATTTTAGGTGTTCTGTGTTTAATATAATGAGTGGTAATGGCTCTGTGATGATTTTAGGTGTTCTGTGTTTAATATAATGAGTGGTAATGGCTCTGTGATGATTTTAGGTGTTCTGTGTTTAATATAATGAGTGGTAATGGCTCTGTGGTGATTTTAGGTGTTCTGTGTTTAATATAATGAGTGGTAATGGCTCTGTGATGATTTTAGGTCTTGTTCTGTTTAATATAATGAGTGGTAATGGCTCTGTGATGATTTTAGGTGTTCTGTGTTTAATATAATGAGTGGTAATGGCTCTGTGATGATTTTAGGTGTTCTGTGTTTAATATAATGAGTGGTAATGGCTCTGTGATGATTTTAGGTGTTCTGTGTTTAATATAATGAGTGGTAATGGCTCTGTGATGATTTTAGGTGTTCTGTGTTTAATATAATGAGTGGTAATGGCTCTGTGATGATTTTAGGTCTTGTTCTGTTTAATATAATGAGCGGTAATGGCTCTGTGATGATTTTAGGTGTTCTGTGTTTAATATAATGAGTGGTAATGGCTCTGTGATGATTTTAGGTGTTCTGTGTTTACTATAATGAGTGGTAATGGCTCTGTGATGATTTTAGGTGTTCTGTGTTTACTATAATGAGTGGTAATGATTCTGTGATGATTTTAGGTCTTGTTCTGTTTAATATAATGAGCGGTAATGGCTCTGTGATGATTTTAGGTGTTCTGTGTTTAATATAATGAGTGGTAATGGCTCTGTGATGATTTTAGGTGTTCTGTGTTTAATATAATGAGTGGTAATGGCTCTGTGATGATTTTAGGTCTTGTTCTGTGTTTAATATAATGAGCGGTAATGGCTCTGTGATGATTTTAGGTCTTGTTCTGTTTAATATAATGAGTGGTAATGGCTCTGTGATGATTTTAGGTGTTCTGTGTTTAATATAATGAGTGGTAATGGCTCTGTGATGATTTTAGGTGTTCTGTGTTTAATATAATGAGTGGTAATGGCTCTGTGATGATTTTAGGTGTTCTGTGTTTAATATAATGAGTGGTAATGGCTCTGTGATGATTTTAGGTCTTGTTCTGTGTTTAATATAATGAGCGGTAATGGCTCTGTGATGATTTTAGGTCTTGTTCTGTTTAATATAATGAGTGGTAATGGCTCTGTGATGATTTTAGGTGTTCTGTGTTTAATATAATGAGTGGTAATGGCTCTGTGATGATTTTAGGTGTTCTGTGTTTAATATAATGAGTGGTAATGGCTCTGTGATGATTTTAGGTGTTCTGTGTTTAATATAATGAGTGGTAATGGCTCTGTGATGATTTTAGGTGTTCTGTGTTTAATATAATGAGTGGTAATGGCTCTGTGATGATTTTAGGTGTTCTGTGTTTAATATAATGAGTGGTAATGGCTCTGTGATGATTTTAGGTGTTCTGTGTTTAATATAATGAGTGGTAATGGCTCTGTGATGATTTTAGGTGTTCTGTGTTTAATATAATGAGTGGTAATGGCTCTGTGATGATTTTAGGTCTTGTTCTGTTTAATATAATGAGTGGTAATGGCTCTGTGATGATTTTAGGTGTTCTGTGTTTAATATAATGAGTGGTAATGGCTCTGTGATGATTTTAGGTGTTCTGTGTTTAATATAATGAGTGGTAATGGCTCTGTGATGATTTTAGGTGTTCTGTGTTTAATATAATGAGTGGTAATGGCTCTGTGATGATTTTAGGTGTTCT
This sequence comes from Lota lota, assembly GCA_026745465.1. NCBI lineage: Eukaryota > Metazoa > Chordata > Actinopteri > Gadiformes > Lotidae > Lota > Lota lota. The sequence goes on along the minus strand of JACYXH010000483.1, from coordinate 713,861 downwards.
GTGTTTAATATAATGAGTGGTAATGGCTCTGTGATGATTTTAGGTCTTGTTCTGTTTAATATAATGAGCGGTAATGGCTCTGTGATGATTTTAGGTGTTCTGTGTTTAATATAATGAGTGGTAATGGCTCTGTGATGATTTTAGGTCTTGTTCTGTTTAATATAATGAGTGGTAATGGCTCTGTGATGATTTTAGGTGTTCTGTTTAATATAATGAGTGGTAATGGCTCTGTGATGATTTTAGGCGTTCTGTGTTTAATATAATGAGTGGTAATGGCTCTGTGATGATTTTAGTTAGGTTAGTTTGGTTAGGGTTAGGGCTAGGCAGTAACCAGTATGGGTTAGGGTTAGGCAGTAATCAGTATGGGATAGGGTTAGGCAGTAACCAGTATGGGTTAGTGTTAGGCAGTAATCAGTATGGGTTAGGGTTAGGGTTAGGCAGTAACCAGTATGGGTTAGGGCTAGGCAGTAACCAGTATGGGTTAGGGTTAGGCAGTAACCAGTATGGGTTAGGGGTAGGGTTAAGCAGTAACCAGTATGGGTTAGGGTTAGGCAGTAACCAGTATGGGTTAGGATTAGGGTTAGGCAGTAACCAGTATGGGTTAGGGTTAGGGCTAGGCAGTAACCAGTATGGGTGAGGGCTAGGCAGTAACCAGTATGGGTTAGGGTTAGGCAGTAACCAGTATGGGTTAGGGTTAGGGTTAGGCAGTAACCGGTATGGGTTAGGGTTAGGCAGTAACCAGTATGGGTTAGGGTTAGGCAGTAACCAGTATGGGTTAGGGTTAGGGTTAGGCAGTAACCGGTATGGGTTAGGGTTAGGCAGTAACCAGTATGGGTTAGGGTTAGGGTTAGGCAGTAACCGGTATGGGTTAGGGTTAGGCAGTAACCAGTATGGGTTAGGGTTAGGGTTAGGCAGTAACCAGTATGGGTTAGGGTTAGGGTCAGGCAGTAACCAGTATGGGTTAGGGTTAGGCAGTAACCAGTATGGGTTTGGGTTAGGGCTAGGCAGTAACCAGTATGGGTTAGGGTTAGGCAGTAACCGGTTAAGGTTAGGGTTAGGCAGTAACCAGTATGGGTTAGGGTTAGGGTTAGGCAGTAACCGGTTAGGGTTAGGCAGTAACCAGTATGGGTTAGGGTTAGGGTTAGGCAGTAACCAGTATGGGTTAGGGTTAGGGTTAGGCAGTAACCAGTATGGGTTAGGGTTAGGCAGTAACCGGTTAGGGTTAGGCAGTAACCAGTATGGGTTAGGGTTAGGGTTAGACAGTAACCAGTATGGGTTAGGGTTAGGGTTAGGCAGTAACCGGTTAGGGTTAGGCAGTAACCAGTATGGGTTAGGGGTAGGGTTAGGCAGTAACCAGTATGGGTTAGGGGTAGGGTTAGGCAGTAACAATTAGGGTTAGGGTTAGGGTTAGGCAGTAACCAGTATGGGTTAGGGTTAGGCAGTAACCAGTATGGGTTAGGGTTAGGCAGTAACCAGTATGGGTTAGGGTTAGGGTTAGGCAGTAACCAGGGTTAGGGTTAGGGTTAGGGTTAGGCAGTAACCAGTATGGGTTAGGGTTAGGGTTAGGCAGTAACCAGTATGGGTTAGGGTTAGGGTTAGGCAGTAACCAGTATGTCTGAGAGGCCTATTCTGCCTTGAGTCCTGGGGACTATGATAAGCCCTTATAACATTTAATCATTAGCGCTAATATCAATTTTAGATATCAACAATTCCTTTTTGACTAGTTATAATTCCAAGCCAACATATCCATAATATCATTTTGACTAGTAGCGATTCTAATTAAAGATATCTACAATTCATTTCTCACTAGTCAAAATGTTCATTCTTGATATCAACTATTAATTTCTTACTAGTGGAAATGTCATTTGTAGATATCTGTAACTTAATTACAACTAGTCAACTTTTACCATTGACTTCCATTCAAACTCAATTACAGATATCTATAAATCAATTTTGACTAGTTATAATTCCAAGTCGACATATCCATAATGTAATTTTGACAAGCGGGTCGCACACCTGACGAGCCACAGAGCACCGCGTCGGGCAGGGTCGAAATGAGCTGTTCTGTTTAATATAATGAATGGTAATGGCTCTGTGATGATTTTAGGTCTTGTTCTGTTTAATATAATGAGTGGTAATGGCTCTGTGATGATTTTAGGTCTTGTTCTGTTTAATATAATGAGTGGTAATGGCTCTGTGATGATTTTAGGTGTTCTGTGTTTAATATAATGAGTGGTAATGGCTCTGTGATGATTTTAGGTGTTCTGTGTTTAATATAATGAGTGGTAATGGCTCTGTGATGATTTTAGGTCTTGTTCTGTTTAATATAATGAGCGGTAATGGCTCTGTGATGATTTTAGGTGTTCTGTGTTTAATATAATGAGTGGTAATGGCTCTGTGATGATTTTAGGTCTTGTTCTGTTTAATATAATGAGTGGTAATGGCTCTGTGATGATTTTAGGTCTTGTTCTGTTTAATATAATGAGTGGTAATGGCTCTGTGATGATTTTAGGTCTTGTTCTGTTTAATATAATGAGTGGTAATGGCTCTGTGATGATTTTAGGTCTTGTTCTGTGTTTAATATAATGAGTGGTAATGGATCTGTGATGATTTTAGGTCTTGTTCTGTGTTTAATATAATGAGTGGTAATGGCTCTGTGGTGATTTTAGGTGTTCTGTGTTTAATATAATGAGTGGTAATGGCTCTGTGATGATTTTAGGTCTTGTTCTGTGTTTAATATAATGAGTGGTAATGGCTCTGTGGTGATTTTAGGTGTTCTGTGTTTAATATAATGAGTGGTAATGGCTCTGTGATGATTTTAGGTGTTCTGTGTTTAATATAATGAGTGGTAATGGCTCTGTGATGATTTTAGGTGTTCTGTGTTTAATATAATGAGTGGTAATGGCTCTGTGATGATTTTAGGTCTTGTTCTGTGTTTAATATAATAATACAATTAAAAATAATAGTTTAATATCAGTTCATAAAATAACAGCACATATATATGTATATATATATATATATATGTATATATATACATACACATCTGTATACATATATATATGTATATATATACATATATGTATATATATACATATTTATGTATGCATATATATATATATATGTATGTATATATATATACATATATGTATATATATACATATATATGTATGCATATATATATATATATATATGTATATATATATGTATATGTATATATATGTATAAATATAGTATGTATACAGAAAGTGGAAAGTCAGCGAACGAGCAAGTGAGCGAGAGAATGGGCGAGAGACTGAGACAGAGAGAGAGAGAGAAAGCGAGAGCGAGAGCAAGAGAGAGAACTGAAAGAAAAAGTATTTAGGAATTTCTGTGAATGACCCATGAAATTAAGATGACATCACAGCTATAATGTTGTGATCACTAACACACACACATGTATGTATATGTACATGTGTGTGTGTGTGTGTGTGTGTGCTGTGAAGTTTGGTCATTTAAAGGAAACATTATACCACATTTTCACACCTCCATCGTTCCACCTCCCTCGCTCTCTATAAAGCGCTCATCATAACTGAAAATGTTCACTAGATTTATCTGAACTTTGCACTGGACGGACAGACAGGCAGAAAGACAGACAGTCGGGCAGAAAGACAGACGGGCAGGCAGACAGACAGAGAGACGAAAAGAAAAGTAGACGGAGAAGTAGAGAGACAGAGACAGACAGACAGGCTGTATTGTCTTGCCAGGGAATCGAACCCGCGTCCTTCAGTGCATGCAGGTGGGGGGATGGCGTTGGTGAGGGGGAGATGTCTGTCTCTCTGCCTGTCTGTCTGCTTGTCTGTCTGTCTGGCAGCGTCTCACGTT
>JACYXH010000483.1:692500-707500 GCA_026745465.1 Lota lota | reverse complement strand
AGTACAGCGCAAGGCGTTGTGGGAGCTGCCTTGGCTGTACGATGCAGCGAGCTCATTGGCCGGCAGGAAGAGGAGGAGCCTACGACGACGTCAGGCGCTGAAGAAGAGGGGGGCTTCCACGTGCTAGCTAAAGTATCTTGAAACGGCTAAAGTACTTTTAGTTTATATATGTGATCGTTCTGGAAACCGTATTTCAATATTTATATACAAAGTGATTGCTATTCTTCAAGTATTTCAGTATTTATATAAAATGTGATTACTCGGTGTTCAAGTATTTATATATAATTTCATACTCTTTTCAACGTATTTAAATATTTATATAAAATGTGATTATTCTAGTTGAAGTATTAAATGTGATTATTCTAGTTAAAGTATTTTAGTATTTATACACAATTTGATTATTTTATTTACAGCATTTAAATATTTATATAAACTGTAATTAAAGTGTGTATTTAAATTATTTGAGTGAAATTATTTAAATGATTTAAAAGTTAATTTAAAATATATCCGTCGGCAGTTGTGTTTATTTATTTTATATTTATTGCCCGGAAAACACTTAATAAACTCACGTCATTGTGGAGAACCTCTTGCTCTGGGTTTGATTTGTCATATCTGTATATGTACATGCATGGACAAACAAGTTAAGATATATATAGATTTACATACATCTTCATATATGGTAAGAATCGTACATATATTTACATATGTGTTAATATATTTACAGATTGTTACTATATGTAACATATTAATGTTTATATTAACATTTATCTAAGTATATTTCATGTTCAGCTCAATCTGTGAGGGTGGTGTTAGTATCCATCAATCCCTCTATCTATCAATCTATCATCCATCCATCTATCTATCTATCTATCTATCTATCTATCTATCTATCTATCTATCTATCTATCTATCTATCTATCTATCTATCTATCTATCTATCTATCTATCATCCATCCATCCAGCTATATCTCCATCTATCTATTCGTCAGTACAAATCAGTATTGATTTGTGATTACATTGTAGATCATATATGGATCAGTATTGATTTATGATTATATTGATTTGTGATTACATTATAGATCACATATGGATCGGTATTGATTTGTGATTACATTATAGATCATATATGGATCGGTATTGATTTGTGATTACATTATAGATCATATATGGATCAGTATTGATTTATGATTATATTGATTTGTGATTACATTATAGATCACATATGGATCGGTATTGATTTGTGATTACATTATAGATCATATATGGATCAGTATTGATATGTACTGTGCTGACAGTGAGTTACAAGGTTTGAAGACATCAATATGAAACTTTCCAGTGAAACCAGAACTCCCCCCTCCCCCACAGGAAGCTGCTGCTCTCCCTCGCTGGTGCACCATCACCTCCACCTCCCCCCCCCCTCCAAAACACAGACAGGTTGTGTTGAGGTGCTAGGAGACAGACAGGTTGTGATTAGGAGGTGGTATAACAGACAGACAGGTTGTGATTAGGAAGTGCTAGGAGACAGACAGGTTGTGATTAGGAGGTGGTATAACAGACAGACAGGTTGTGATTAGGAGGTGCTAGGAGACAGACAGGTTGTGATTAGGAGGTGGTATAACAGACAGACAGGTTGTGATTAGGAGGTGGTATAACAGACAGACAGGTTGTGATTAGGAGGTGCTAGGAGACAGACAGGTTGTGATTAGGAGGTGGTATAACAGACAGACAGGTTGTGATTAGGAGGTGGTATAACAGACAGACAGGTTGTGATTAGGAGGTGGTATAACAGACAGACAGGTTGTGTTGAGGAGGTGGTAGGAGACACACAGACAGGATGATTAGGATGTGCTAGGAGACAGACAGGTTGTGTTGAGGAGGTGCTAGGAGAGAGACAGACAGGTTGTGTTGAGGAGGTGGTAGGAGACACACAGACAGGATGATTAGGATGTGCTAGGAGACAGACAGGTTGTGTTGAGGAGGTGCTAGGAGAGAGACAGACAGGTTGTGTTGAGGAGGTGGTAGGAGACACACAGACAGGATGATTAGGAGGTGCTAGGAGAGAGACAGACAGGTTGTGATTAGGAGGTATTAGGAGACACAGACAGGATGATTATAATGATTGATATCATGCTGTGGGATTTGTGAGGGTTAGGTGGTCATTATTGATCGTTTCATATGACTATTGCTTATTGATTATATATGATTATTGATTATGATATCTCAAGACCATCTCCCAGATCTAGGGCAGCGTAACCATGGTGATGGAGAAATGTCATGACCTGGATAGCCCATAGAACAGGAAGTAGGGTCACCTGACAGGAAGCCACCTGAGATCCATATATAACAGCAACACACTGACAGACAGACAGACAGACAGACAGACAGACAGACAGACAGACAGACAGACAGACAGACAGACAGACAGACAGACAGACAGGCAGACAGACAGACAGACAGAATGCTGGGTGGCTGGTGTGTGTTGGTGTGTGTGGTGCTGTGGGGGTGCTGGGAGTGTGAGACAGCTGAGTGTGAATGTAACACGTGTGTTGATTTAGACATTCTAGACACGCTGCTGGACATGAATACTACTAGGGTGAGTGCACACACACACACACACACACACTAACACACACACACACACTAACACACACACACATACTAACACACAGACAGACACACACACACACACACTAACACACACACATGCACGCACATACACTAACACACACACACACTAACACACACACATGCACTAACACACACACAAACACACAATAACAAACAGACACACACACAGTTGTAGAGGCTGATAATAAGCAGCTATGTGTTGTTGTGGTTAGACGACGGACCTGGACAGCAGAATCCTTTTGGCTCATTCCTCCTTCGACCGAATCAGAGGAAACCCCAAGGTACCTCATGCTAACCTTAACCAATGCTAAAACATGCTAACCTTAACCCTCCTAACCCTAACCTTTCTAACCCTAGCCCATGCTAACCCTAGGCCATGCTAACCCTAGGCCATGCTAACCCTAACCCATGCCCACCCTACCACTTAAGCCTAACCTTGCTAACCCTAGCCCAAGCTAACCCTAGGCCATGCTAACCCTAGGCCATGCTAACCCTAGGCCATGCCAACCCTAACCTTGCTAACCCTAACCCTAACCTTTCTAACCCTAGCCCATGCTAACCCTAGGCCATGCTAACACTAACCCATGCTAACCCTAGGCCATGCTAACCCTAACCCATGCCCACCCTACCACTTAAGCCTAACCTTGCTAACCCTAGCCCATGCTAACCCTAGGCCATGCTAACCCTAGGCCATGCTAGCCCTAGGCCATGCTAACCTTACCACTTAAGCCTAACCTTGCTAACCCTAGCCCATGCTAACCCTAGGCCATGCTAACCCTAGGCCATGCTAACCCTAGGCCATGCTAACCCTACCACTTAAGCCTAACCTTGCTAACCCTAACAACTGAAGGACCTAACCCTAACCCTCACTCTAACACACCTCACCCTCACCATAAACCTGACCCTAACCTTCTTAACCCTAACCCTCCTAACCATAACCTCAGGGCCTCCTCCACCTCCCACAGCTCCACGCCTGTGTCCTCATGGAGGTCCTCAAATTCTACCAGAGCCTTCTGAGGAGAACATCTGAGAACGTGAACCTGCTCTACTTCCTGAAGAGCATGGAGCGCTGTGTCCGCCAGGTGAGACATACTCTCTAACCCTGACCCTCCTAACCCTGTGTCCGCCAGGTGAGACATACTCTCTAACCCTGACCCTCCTAACCCTGTGTCCGCCAGGTGAGACATACTCTCTAACCCTGACCTTAGACTAACCCTGAGGCCTTAGATTAACCTTGAGGCCTTAGACTAACCCTAAAGCCTTAGACTAACCCTAAGGCCTTAGACTAACGCTAAGGCCTTAGACTAACCCTGAGGCCTTTGACTAACCCTGAGGCCTTAGACTAACCCTGAGGCCTTAAATTGACCCCGAGGCCTTAGACTAACCCTGAGGCCTTAGACTAACCCTTAGACTAACCCTGAGGCCTTAGACTAACCCTGAGGCCTTAGACTAACCCTGAGGCCTTAAATTGACCCTGAGGCCTCCACCACTAGGCTCACAAATCAGACTTACGGTTCATATCTATTCAGACTTAAAGTTAATATCTAATCAGACTTAAGGTTCATATCTAATCAGACTCAAGGTTTATATCTAAAGTCTGATGGCAGACATGCTCAAAGGGATATTTCCTTTCATGTTGCTGGAAGGTGGATCTTTAAGAACATATTGGCTAACAATGAAGACAAAACTCTGCCAGCACTAGGGAACTTTGTCCAGTGAAAAGATAACCTAAAACCTTGTGTCCATACACAGTTGTTCTTAGAAAAGGAACAGCGTAAAGACCACTGCAGAGCCCCTTCTGAGAGCTCACCAATGGCTATCTCTTCTTTCGTACGCAAACAGGATAAAAGGCAGAAATCCGTCCCAGGCTATGTTCCGTGTCCCCCCAGAAGTTCTGCTGTAACACAGTAGGACTGCTGGACCAGAGGTTCTGCTGTAACACAGTAGGACTGCTGGATCAGAAGTTCTGCTGTAACACAGCAGGACTGCTGGATCAGAAGTTCTGCTGTAACACAGTAGGACTGCTGGATCAGGAGTTCTGCTGTAACACAGTAGGACTGCTGGATCAGAAGTACTGCTGTAACACAGTAGGACTGCTGGACCAGAAGTTCTGCTGTAACACAGTAGGACTGCTGGATCAGAAGTTCTGCTGTAACACAGTAGGACTGCTGGATCAGAGGTTCTGCTGTAACACAGTAGGACTGCTGGATCAGAAGTTCTGCTGTAACATAGTAGGACTGCTGGATCAGAAGTTCTGCTGTAACACAGTAGGACTGCTGGATCTGAGATCAGTCTGTCAGGTACCCTAACTTAACACTCTAATGAACCCTTCTTTCTGTCAGAACCACACGTTTTGTTCAGTGTTGAAGAGAGAAGCCAGCAGCCATCTTTCTATTAAGGTAATTAATAACCATCACAGACAAACCAGCACAAAGCATCTTTAACTAACTCTTACTAACCATCACTAAGAAACAATCACTTACCAACCCTAACCAACCATAACTAACTAGCCCTAACTAACCATCACTAACTAACAATCACAAACTACCCATAACCAACCAACACTCACTAGCCATCCCTAACTAACCATCACCAGCTTACCCTAACTAACCACCACTAACTAACTCTTACCAACCATCACTAACGAATCCTAACTAACCATCACTAACTTGCCATAACTGACAATAAAAAAAACACATTAACCAACCCCAACTAACCATCACCTATTACATAGCTAACGTGTGTGTGTGTGCGTGTGCGTGTGCGTGTGTGCGTGCGCGTGTGTGTGTGTGTGTGTGTGTGTGTGTGTGTGTGTGTGCGTGCGTGCGTGCGTGTGTCTAACCCTCTTCTAGGGGTCTAGGGGTGTGGCTTTGCTTCAGATCTCTAAACTGGATCAGGCGTCCCACAAGGTACCGTGCACCCAAATGTAGAACCAGGTACCATCACCCCAATGTAGAACCAGGTACCATCACCCCAATGTAGAACCAGGTACCATCACCCCAATGTAGAACCAGGTACCATCACCCCAATGTAGAACCAGGTACCATTACCCAATGTAGAACCAGGTACCATTACCCCAATGTAGAACCAGGTACCATCACCCCAATGTAGAACCAGGTACCATCACCCCAATGTAGAACCAGGTACCATCACCCCAATGTAGAACCAGGTACCATCACCCCAATGTAGAACCAGGTACCATTACCCAATGTAGAACCAGGTACCATTACCCCAATGTAGAACCAGGTACCATCACCCCAATGTAGAACCAGGTACCATCACCCCAATGTAGAACCAGGTACCATCACCCCAATGTAGAACCAGGTGCCATCACCCCAATGTAGAACCAGGTACCATTACCCCAATGTAGAACCAGGTACCATCACCCCAATGTAGAACCAGGTACCATTACCCCAATGTAGAACCAGGTACCATCACCCCAATGTAGAACCAGGTACCATCACCCCAATGTAGAACCAGGTACCATTACCCAATGTAGAACCAGGTACCATCACCCCAATGTAGAACCAGGTACCATTACCCCAATGTAGAACCAGGTACCATTACCCCAATGTAGAACCAGGTACCATCACCCCAATGTAGAACCAGGTACCATCACCCCAATGTAGAACCAGGTACCACTACCCCAATGTAGAACCAGGTACCATTACCCCAATGTAGAACCAGGTACCATCACCCCAATGTAGAACCAGGTACCATCACCCCAATGTAGAACCAGGTACCATTACCCAATGTAGAACCAGGTACCATCACCCCAATGTAGAACTAAGAAGCATCACAAAATGTAGAACCAGGTGAAACCAGGTTAAAACTGGTTTTAAACGTATACGTAACGTATGTGCATGCCTGCGTGTGTGTTTGTGTATGTGTGTATGGTGTGTGTATGTTGTGTGTACACATGTTTGTGTGCATGTACGTATGTGTGCGTTTCTCTGTGCACGTGTGTGTATATATGGTGTGTGTGTATATGGTGTGTGTGTCTGTGTGTGTGTGTGTGTGTGTGTGTCTGTGTGTGTGTGTGTGTATGGTGTGTGTGTGTGTATATGTGTGTGTGCGTGCGTGTGTGTGTGTATATGTGTGTGTGCGTGTGTGTGTGTGTGTGTCTGTGTGTGTGTATATGTGTGTGTGCGTGCGTGTGTGTGTGTATGGTGTGTGCGTCTGTGTATGTTGTGTGTGTGTGTATATGTGTGTGTATATGGTGTGTGCGTCTGTGTGTGTGTGTGTGTGTGTATGGTGTGTGTGTGTGTGTGTGTATATGTGTGTGTGCGTGTGTGTGTGCAGATGGACGACAAGGTGCTCCAGGAGAAGGCGATGGTTGAACTCCAGATGCTGAAGGGTTACGTCAGAGGGAGCGGCTTCAGACATTACCAGTTGATCAAGAAACCATGATCAGCAGCCATCTTATTCCTCAGACTCCAACTGATTCTCCATCTTCCTCTTGTAAACCGTCTCTTATTAAACACCTCAAGTTACAAACGGCTTGTTTCGAATTAGTAGCATTCAAACCAACCTAAAGCTAACCCTAACCCTAAAGCTAACCCTAACCCTAAAGCTAACCCTAACCCAAACTAATTGACCCAATGCCAAATAAGTCATGTGTGTGGCAGCATTTTGTTAAAAAGGATGACGAATAAGTATGTAGGCATTATTTTGACGTTGTCGGCGATGCTCCATCAACTTTCATGTTTATCGCTCGATAGGCTTTGAGTTTGAAATATCAGAATGGACACCTTGGCCTGCATCTCAGCGCCATCCATTGGGACGAATAAAACCTAGAATCTCCTTACGTGAGGTCCTAGATAATGCAACTGAGTATCTACGTAATGTAACTGAGTATCTAGGTAATGTAACTTAGCATCTATGTAATGTAACTTAGTATCTAGGTAATGTAACTTAGTATCTAGGTAATGTAACTTAGCATCTATGTAATGTAACTTAGTATCTAGGTAATGTAACTTAGCATCTATGTAATGTAACTTAGTATCTAGGTAATTTAACTTAGTATCTAGGTAATGTAACCTAGTATCTAGGTAACTTAGTATCTAGGTAATGTAACTTAGTATCTAGGTAATGTAACCTAGTATCTAGGTAAGGTAACTGAGTATCTAGGTAATGTAACTTAGTATGTAATGTAACTTAGTATCTATGTAATGTAACCTAGTATCTTGGTAACTTAGTATCTAGGTAAGGTACTTTAGTATCTAGCTAATGTAACCTAGTATCTATGTAACTTAGTATCTAGGTAAGGTAACTGAGTATCTAGGTAATGTAACCTAGTATCTTGGTAACTTAGTATCTAGGTAAGGTAACTGAGTATCTAGGTAATAGTAGGGCCATTATTCGTGGTATGAGACGAACAGAATGATTTACGGGAAGCCACACCCCCTTACCACAGTAAACCCCACCCACAAACCACCCAGCATGTTGAGCAAACCCCTCGCCGAAACTGACTGGTGTCAGCATGGAAACCAGTCACCATGACACATGTGTGTGTGTGTGTTAGTGTGCTGTCAGGGGAAATCTGAAAGTTGTAAGTGATCATTTCCCCACACACGCACACACACACACACAGACAGACACACACACACACTTCATTTAAATGAGGTGCGTGGGTGTGTGTGGCAGTTCTTCGAAACTGAATGTAATTTCCTGTTGAAGAGGAAGTGAACCACTCATATCCCAGCACCCTGGAAAATCACATGCAAAACATTTCAAACAGTAAGTCTACGAACACAAAATGTATACCTGGAGTAGTTAGAAAGAAATGCAGTTTCTTGATAAAGGACTTGTAGTATTACAGCAGTCCCACGTCAGCTTTTAAAAACAGGGGTTCACCTAAAACCTTCATATATGACACAATATATCAACGTAATCTCACTGTGGCAGTACTGCCCTCTGCTGGTGATATCGCAGTTTAACACTGGCTGTACAATAGGTTGTACATAGAGACCAGACTACAGGAGGTTCTCCATAGAGACCAGACTACAGTAGGTTCTCCATAGAGACCAGACTACAGTAGGTTCTCCATAGAGACCAGACTACAGTAAGTTCTCCATAGAGACCAGACTACAGTAGGTTCTCCATAGAGACCAGACTACAGTAGGTTCTCCATAGAGACCAGACTACAGTAGGTTCTCCATAGAGACCAGACTACAGTAGGTTCCATATAGAGACCAGACTACAGTAGGTTCCATATAGAGACCAGACTACAGTAGGTTCTCCATAGAGACCAGACTACAGTAGGTTCCATATAGAGACCAGACTACAGTAGGTTTTCCATGGAGACCAGACTACAGTAGGTTCTCCATAGAGACCAGACTACAGTAAGTTCTCCATAGAGACCAGACTACAGCAGGTTCTCCATAGAGACCAGACTACAGCAGGTTCTCCATAGAGACCAGACTACAGTAAGTTCTCCATAGAGACCAGACTACAGCAGGTTCTCCATAGAGACCAGACTACAGCAGGTTCTCCATAGAGACCAGACTACAGTAGGTTCTCCATAGAGACCAGACTACAGTAGGTTCTCCATAGAGACCAGACTACAGTAGGTTCTCCAGAGACCAGACTACAGTAGGTTCTCCATAGAGACCAGACTACAGTAGGTTCTCCATAGAGACCAGACTACAGTAGGTTTCATATAGAGACCAGACTACAGTAGGTTCTCCATAGAGACCAGACTACAGTAGGTTTCATATAGAGACCAGACTACAGTAGGTTCCATATAGAGACCAGACTAGAGTAGGTTCTCCATAGAGACCAGACTACAGCAGGTTGTCCATAGAGACCAGACTACAGTAGGTTCTCCATAGAGACCAGACTACAGTAGGTTCTCCATAGAGACCAGACTACAGTAGGTTCTCCATAGAGACCAGACTACAGTAGGTTCTCCATAGACAGTAGAGTAGTTGCACAAAATGTTAATAGGTGTATATAAATATATGTCGTTTATTTATTAAATTAGCGTACCATATTTTGTAGCATTTCTTAATTATCTTTATATAGTATTTTATATATTTAATATTTTACCTTTTATAGTACTATATATATATAACTATATAGAATTTATATTTAACTTTTCATTATTTACGAGGCAGAAATTCTTAACCCCAACCCAAAGCAGTTGAAGAACTAGGAATACAAGACGGCTTGACCCAGAGGGTGGGTTAGATGGTCAACCCTAACTGAGTTAGGCTTGACCCAGAGGGTGGGTTAGATGGTCAACCATAACTGAGTTAGGCTTGACCCAGAGGGTGGGTTAGATGGTCAACCCTAACTGAGTTAGGCTTGACCCAGAGGGTGGGTTAGATGGTCAACCATAACTGAGTTAGGCTTGACCCAGAGGGTGGGTTAGATGGTCAACCATAACTGAGTTAGGCTTGACCCAGAGGGTGGGTTAGATGGTCAACCCTAACTGAGTTAGGCTTGACCCAGAGGGTGGGTTAGATGGTCAACCCTAACTGAGTTAGGCTTGACCCAGAGTTTGGATTATATGTTTATATTGTGCATATTACATATGTATATAATGTGTATATTATACGTATATATTATGAATGTGTATGTGTTTGTATTATACGTATATATTGTGTATATATATGAATATAATGTGTATATTATATATGTATATAATGTGTATATTAAATGTATATATTATGAATGTGTAGATATTATACATATATATTGTGTATACTATATACTGTATGTATTTATACAGCTAGGGGGCGTACATTTATATTGTGTATACTATATATGTACATATACAGCTAGGGGGCGTTGCTAGGCCCAACGTCTAGCGGAAGTGAAGCTGCTTTAATAGTTAAAGCTAGGGTAGCTTTATTACAGGTTTATTACAGGCTTGCGACAGATACAGATGTTTGTATTTGCTGGGTGGTTCTGGGTGGTGCGAGTCCTTAATTGTCCTGAGAGCTTTCCTGAGGTTGCATGTGTGGTAGGTGTCCAGTAGGGCCAGGAGCTCTCTGCCTACGGTGTGTTCTGCAGTCCTGACAACCTGCCCTCTAGTGGTGATATTGTAGTATAACTACTCCCCTCTAGTGGTTATATCATAGTATAACACCTCCAGTGGTTTATTGTAGTATAACTCCTCTAGTGGTGATATTGTAGTATAACTCCTCTAGTGGTTATATTGTAGTATAACTCCTCTAGTGGTTATATTGTAGTATAACTCCTCTAGTGGTTTTATTGTAGTATAACTACTGCCCTCTAGTGGTGATATTGTAGTATAACTACTGCCCTCTAGTGGTTATATTGTAGTATAACTACTGCCCTCTAGTGGTGATATTGTAGTATAACTACTGCCCTCTAGTGGTGATATTGTAGTATAACTCCTCCAGTGGTTATATTGTAGTATAACTCCTCTAGTGGTTACATCATAGTATAACTCCTCTAGTGGTTATATTGTAGTATAACTCCTCTAGTGGTTATATTGTAGTATAACTCCTCCAGTGGTTTATTGTAGTGTAACTCCTCTAGTGGTTATATTGTAGTATAACTCCTCCAGTGGTTTATTGTAGTGTAACTCCTCTAGTGGTTATATTGTAGTATAACTCCTCCAGTGGTTATATCGTAGTACAACTCCTCTAGTGGTGATATTGTAGTATAACTCCTCTATTGGTTATATCATAGTATAACTACTGCCCTCCTGTGGTTATATTAGAGTATCACTACTAGAAAACAGATTTCAGTCCAAACATGTATATTCATGAATAAAAAAGACTTATTAAAAGAGTTATGGTCAAATGTATATATTTACAGATATAAAGCCACAGTACAGTAATAATGTCCTATGTCTGTTTTATGTCCTTCCT
This sequence comes from Lota lota, assembly GCA_026745465.1. Taxonomy (NCBI): domain Eukaryota; kingdom Metazoa; phylum Chordata; class Actinopteri; order Gadiformes; family Lotidae; genus Lota; species Lota lota. The sequence continues at coordinate 696,026 of JACYXH010000483.1, read as the reverse complement.
CCAGCTTCATTATAAAAAAACGCATGTAAGCTCCCATTAGCAGGTCTGGAGTTAGCTTAGGGTAGCTGCTGCTAGCCAATCCCTGACTTTGTGAAACTGTGTTTTTTTATTTGGTTTTCCCCCTTTACATTGTGAACACAGAACGCCTGGTTCCTCAAGCTAAGCTACATGTTGCTCAATCCCAACAGAAAAGCTCATGCTAATTCTGTTACATTGTTCCCTGTCTGAAAGTTATGCATTCTGCTGGCAACAGGCAACATGCTAGCACCCTGGCTCAAAAGTAATGCACTCTGCTAGCCACATGCTAGCACCCTGATTATAGGGCTTGTACATCAGAATGCATCATGGGATTTCTTTGTTGGCTATTTTGAGACCTCACAAAAGTTGTAGTAATGTAAAATCTTAAATGAACAAATGTACCGTAACCTAGGCTTATCAAAGGCTGTGTTGCCACGTCTCGCATGAGAAACACTGTGGAAATACAACAATGTCAGCCTATAAAGCCAAACCCTTTCTCGCTTAACAACTCAACATGACCAAAACACCATTACTACCAATAACATTTCTATGCTCCTACACTTCCGAAATGGAGACAGTGTACAAGCCCTATAGTCTGAAATAATGCATTCTGCTAGCACCTATGTAGCACCCCAGCAATACACTAATGGCAGCAGCTCCACAAGCCAACCCTAGACCTGGACCATCCAAACTCAATGTAGCTACATGTTCCACAAGCCAACCCTAGACCTGGACCATCCAAACTCAATGTAGCTACATGTTCCACAAGCCAACCCTAGACCTGGACCATCCAAACTCAATGTAGCTACATGTTCCACAAGCCAACGCTAGACCTGGACCATCCAAACTCAATGTAGCTACATGTTCCACAAGCCAACACTAGACCTGGACCATCCAAACTCAATGTAGCTACATGTCTCACAATCTTCACACGTGTTTTTCTTACGATTACCAACAAGGAAATTAAAATGTTTCAATGCTCTGACCAGTTAGTCCAGGTTAGACCAGAGTCCTAAAGATACAGTTAGTCCAGTAAGACCCAAATCCTAGAGACAGTTAGTCTCTAGGACTAGAGTTAGTCCAGATTTATTTAGACCAGAGTTAGTCCAGCATTGGTCCAGTTAGACCAGAGTAAGACCAGTTAGACCAGTTAAACCAGAGTTAGACCAATTAGTGCCGAGTTAGTCCTGCGTTGGTCCAGTTAGACCAGAGTTAGACCAGTTTGTCCAGAGTTAGTCCTGCTTTGGTCCAGTTAGACCAGAGTAAGACCAGTTAGACCAGAGTTAGACCAGTTAGTGCAGAGTTAGTCCAGAGTTAGACAGATTAGACCAGAGTAAGACCAGTTAAACCAGAGTTAGACCAGTTAGTGCAGAGTTAGTCCAGAGTTAGACAGATTAGTCCAGAGTTAGTTCAGTTAGATCAGAGTTAGTCCAGATTTGTCCAGATTCGTCCAGATTTAGACCAGAGTTAGACCTATTTGTCGAGTTAGTCCGGAGTTAGTCCAGTTACAACGAAGTTAGTCCAGAGTAAATCCAGAGTTAGTCCACTTAAACCAGTTATTCTAGTTAGACAAGTTAGACCAGAGTTAGTCCAACCTGAACCAGAGCTTTCTACAAGGAGGCTCACTGAGAGCATTGTGGGGAGTGTAGTAAAATGGACGACTGTGTCTTTGGACAGAAGCATTCCTCCAATGACACAATCACCATCTTTATCTTCCTCTTCTACGGCTACCATTTTCTTCCTTTTGGCTTTTAGTGGTTGCTTGGTTTTCCATGGCAACAGGTTGGGATTGGGAGAGGCTGAGGTCAGAGGTTGGATAATAATGAAGTGAGTTGGGGAGGTCCAGCTGGAAGAAGGTCTGCTGTTGGTGATTGGTCCACAGACAGGGGGGGGGGGGGGGGGGGGCAGAGAAAGAGAGATAGAGCGAGGTTAGGATTAATGACTAGTCTTTACCACCAGATAGTGTGTACTGCTGCTTGAGTTGTGTACTGCTAGTAAAGGTGTGTACTTGTATTTAAAGTGGTTGTGCTAGTTAAAGTTGTACTGCTAGTTAAATTCATACTGCTAGTAAAAGTGTGTATTCAGTTCCGTTTCTAGCTTTTTAGGGGGCAAATCGTTTTTTTGGAAACTATACCCGGGGTATTCCATCCCTCTAAGGTGGTCAGGGAGCATGCTGGGAAACACTGGGGCTCCTCTACATCAAAAGGCTCCTGGAAATGCAGACCACATCTGCATTACAACATGTCCCCAGTGTACAGGGGGCCACATCTGCATTACAACATGTCCCCAATGTACAGGGGGCCACATCTGCATTACAACATGTCCCCAATGTACAGGGGGCCACATCTGCATTACAACATGTCCCCAATGTACAGGGGGCCACATCTGCATTACAACATGTCCCCAATGTACAGGGGGCCACATCTGCATTACAACATGTCCCCAATGTACAGGGGGCCACATCTGCATTACAACATGTCCCCAATGTACAGGGGGCCACATCTGCATTACAACATGTCCCCAATGTACAGGGGGCCACATCTGCATTACAACAGTCCCCAATGCATGAATAATAACATAAATGAATATGTTAATGATGAGGTCGATTTGCTCAAAAGACAGCTTTCCTATCCATGCAGCGGCTTTCAGAGGGTTAGAGGTTCTTGTGGAGGATAAAGGTGCTTTCACTCAACACATTGGCTGCCAAGAGACTGGTCATTTCAATTTACAAGACAAATTTAAATAAAGGCTTAAATAGCAGCTTTTGTCCCCCTAGTGGCTTGGAGGGCCCTATGCAGTCACATTGTCCACATTTAGTTAAAGTGGTACTGCTAGTTGAAGTGTGTACTGCTAGTTGAAGTGTGTATTACTAGTTGAAGTGTGTACTACTAGTTAAAGTGTGTACTACTAGTTGAAGTGTGTACTACTAGTTAAAGTGTGTACTACTAGTTGAAGTGTGTACTACTAGTTGAAGTACTACCTGTCATTAGAGAAGTTGACAGTTAGATTTTTTCCGATCTTTTCCGGGAGCGGGAGGCTTTCTGTTGATCTGACGGACGAGATCATAGAAGATCTACACACACATTAAATACACACATTAAACACAGTATACACACACATTAAACACACACATTAAACACAGTATACACACACATTAAACACACACATTAAACACACATTAAACACAGTATACACACACATTAAACACACACATTAAACACACACATTACACACAGTATACACACACATTAAACACACACATTAAACACAGTATACACACACATTAAACACACACATTAAACACACACATTATACACATTATACACACACACCACACACATTAAACACATTATACACACACACATTAAAGACATTATACACACACATTAAACACACACATTAAATACATTATACACACACACACATTAAACACATTATACACACACACACACACATTAGCCTCCTCATAGTGTAGAGATGTAAATAATGTTTAGTCTACAGTGTATTA
>JACYXH010000483.1:625000-687500 GCA_026745465.1 Lota lota | reverse complement strand
TATATTAAGGAATGCTTTTTCATGCAAATAAACCCCTTGAATTGAAATATATACAGACAGTATCCTGTCTTACCTTCCTGTTAGACAGACAGACAGTATCCTGTCTTACCTTCCTGTTAGACAGACAGACAGTATCCTGTCTTACCTTCCTGTTAGACAGACAGCACCTGTCTTACCTTCCTGTTAGACAGACAGACAGTATCCTGTCTTACCTTCCTGTTAGACAGACAGTATCCTGTCTTACCTTCCTGTTAGACAGACAGCGCCTGTCTTACCTTCATGTTAGACAGACAGTATCCTGTCTTACCTTCCTGTCAGACAGACAGACAGTATCCTGTCTTACCTTCCTGTCAGACAGACAGACAGTATCCTGTCTTACCTTCCTGTTAGACAGACAGACAGTATCCTGTCTTACCTTCCTGTTAGACAGACAGCGCCTGTCTTACCTTCCTGTTAGACAGACAGACAGTATCCTGTCTTACCTTCCTGTTAGACAGACAGACAGTATCCTGTCTTACCTTCCTGTTAGACAGACAGCGCCTGTCTTACCTTCATGTTAGACAGACAGTATCCTGTCTTACCTTCCTGTCAGACAGACAGACAGTATCCTGTCTTACCTTCCTGTTAGACAGACAGACAGTATCCTGTCTTACCTTCCTGTTAGACAGACAGACAGCATCCTGTCTTACCTTCCTGTTAGACAGACAGACAGTATCCTGTCTTACCTTCCTGTTAGACAGACAGACAGCACCTGTCTTACCTTCCTGTTATACAGACAGACAGTATCCTGTCTTACCTTCCTGTTAGACAGACAGACAGTATCCTGTCTTACCTTCCTGTTAGACAGACAGTATCCTGTCTTACCTTCCTGTTAGACAGACAGACAGTATCCTGTCTTACCTTCCTGTTAGACAGACAGTATCCTGTCTTACCTTCCTGTTAGACAGACAGTATCCTGTCTTACCTTCCTGTTAGACAGACAGACAGTATCCTGTCTTACCTTCCTGTTAGACAGACAGACAGTATCCTGTCTTACCTTCCTGTTAGACAGACAGTATCCTGTCTTACCTTCCTGTTAGACAGACAGACAGCATCCTGTCTTACCTTCCTGTTATACAGACAGACAGTATCCTGTCTTACCTTCCTGTTAGACAGACAGACAGTATCCTGTCTTACCTTCCTGTTAGACAGACAGTATCCTGTCTTACCTTCCTGTTAGACAGACAGACAGTATCCTGTCTTACCTTCCTGTTAGACAGACAGCACCTGTCTTACCTTCCTGTTAGACAGACAGCACCTGTCTTACCTTCCTGTTAGACAGACAGACAGCATCCTGTCTTACCTTCCTGTTAGACAGACAGACAGTATCCTGTCTTACCTTCCTGTTAGACAGACAGACAGCACCTGTCTTACCTTCCTGTTATACAGACAGACAGTATCCTGTCTTACCTTCCTGTTAGACAGACAGACAGTATCCTGTCTTACCTTCCTGTTAGACAGACAGTATCCTGTCTTACCTTCCTGTTAGACAGACAGACAGTATCCTGTCTTACCTTCCTGTTAGACAGACAGTATCCTGTCTTACCTTCCTGTTAGACAGACAGTATCCTGTCTTACCTTCCTGTTAGACAGACAGACAGTATCCTGTCTTACCTTCCTGTTAGACAGACAGACAGTATCCTGTCTTACCTTCCTGTTAGACAGACAGTATCCTGTCTTACCTTCCTGTTAGACAGACAGACAGCATCCTGTCTTACCTTCCTGTTATACAGACAGACAGTATCCTGTCTTACCTTCCTGTTAGACAGACAGACAGTATCCTGTCTTACCTTCCTGTTAGACAGACAGTATCCTGTCTTACCTTCCTGTTAGACAGACAGACAGTATCCTGTCTTACCTTCCTGTTAGACAGACAGACAGTATCCTGTCTTACCTTCCTGTTAGACAGACAGTATCCTGTCTTACCTTCCTGTTAGACAGACAGACAGCATCCTGTCTTACCTTCCTGTTAGACAGACAGACAGTATCCTGTCTTACCTTCCTGTTAGACAGACAGACAGTATCCTGTCGTACCTTCCTGTTAGACAGACAGACAGTATCCTGTCTTACCTTCCTGTTAGACAGACAGACAGCATCCTGTCTTACCTTCCTGTTAGACAGACAGACAGTATCCTGTCTCTCCTTCCTGTTAGACAGACAGCACCTGTCTTACCTTCCTGTTAGACAGACAGACAGCATCCTGTCTTACCTTCCTGTTAGACAGACAGACAGTATCCTGTCTTACCTTCCTGTTAGACAGACAGACAGCACCTGTCTTACCTTCCTGTTATACAGACAGACAGTATCCTGTCTTACCTTCCTGTTAGACAGACAGACAGTATCCTGTCTTACCTTCCTGTTAGACAGACAGTATCCTGTCTTACCTTCCTGTTAGACAGACAGACAGTATCCTGTCTTACCTTCCTGTTAGACAGACAGTATCCTGTCTTACCTTCCTGTTAGACAGACAGTATCCTGTCTTACCTTCCTGTTAGACAGACAGACAGTATCCTGTCTCTCCTTCCTGTTAGACAGACAGTATCCTGTCTTACCTTCCTGTTAGACAGACAGACAGCATCCTGTCTTACCTTCCTGTTAGACAGACAGACAGTATCCTGTCTTACCTTCCTGTTAGACAGACAGACAGCACCTGTCTTACCTTCCTGTTATACAGACAGACAGTATCCTGTCTTACCTTCCTGTTAGACAGACAGACAGCATCCTGTCTTACCTTCCTGTTAGACAGACAGACAGTATCCTGTCGTACCTTCCTGTTAGACAGACAGACAGTATCCTGTCTTACTTTCCTGTTAGACAGACAGCACCTGTCTTACCTTCCTGTTAGACAGACAGACAGTATCCTGTCTTACTTTCCTGTTAGACAGACAGCACCTGTCTTACCTTCCTGTTATACAGACAGACAGTATCTTGTCGTACCTTCCTGTTAGACAGACAGTATCCTGTCTTACCTTCCTGTTAGACAGACAGACAGCACCTGTCTTACCTTTCTGAGAGAGAGACAGGGTCCTGTCTTACCTTCCTGTAAGAGTCTTCTATAGTCGGGTCGTATTTCTCCACAAAGATTCCCTGGACGAACTGGACGGTCTGAAAGAACACAATAAAGTAGTGCTATCGCTAATAAACTACTTTTATTAACGTTTACTATTGCTAATAAAAGTGCTGGGACAGATATCAGTAGCTTCATTAAATAAGTCATTTTTGACAGTATTACAGTCAGTATTAGTAGCAGTGATTGAAGGGGTAAACATATAGACATGTTATTGATATTAGTAGCAGTGATTTAGCCAGCACCTTTACAGCATTCATGTGGTAGGAGGTAGCAGGAATATGAGTGACTCACCAAGGCAGACTTTCCCACTCCTCCAGACCCTAAAACCACCAGTTTGTATTCACGCATCTTGCTTCTCCTTAAGCCTGTTCACACATTGTATTACAAAGAAATACTGTGAAATAAAGTGCATTACAAACACAATACATCAACTAGGACTGCTAGCAGTCACACAAGGTATTCACAGCCCCGCCCGTTTCCAACCATTCACACGTCAGTAGGGGCCAACGACATAAGTGTCCCCGAGCGATTCTGAGTGAACCTGAGTCATCGTGAAGAGAAAATGCAGTTTAAATGCACTTGTGATCATTCAGGCTTATTTTGAGCATCAGCGCATAGCTTAGCATGTATTCAAATTGACAGAGTGACGTCATGTTTGGAGACGTGGACCCGATGTCTAACCACTGACTTCTTCTCAGGTGATTCATGTCATGGCTCCTAAATGCAACTATGCCTCAGACAGACGCGCGTCTCTTTTATTCAGCACTGGGTTTTTAACTCACACACACACAGACACACACTAATACATACAAATACACGCACACACACACAGACACACACGCACACACATAAGACACACACACACAGACACAGGTTTAATAGTAGATGGCGTTTGTGTTTTTCTGGGCATCCTGCTGGCGAAGTGGTGCATTACGCTTAAGAGCAACGACTAAGTGTCACTGTGGCGTCATGGAATGAGACATCATTCAACACTTAAGTTAAGGGAGGAGCTCTCTGTGTCCCCAAGTGGTTTCCAGTGCTACTTCTCAAGTAATTGGGATTGGTTGAATTTTGAAAGATTTTGATTTCCCGATAAATCTTAAATTCTTTACATTATCAAAAGTCCATAAATCATGTGTACCAAATTGTGTGCCATTTGTGGCAGCGGTTATTTAGAATAAATAAATACATTAAAAATAAGAAGAAGAAGAATCCTCACAGTAACAATAGGTACCCACAGATACTCCGTGAACGCCTCATAATATCCCGTACAAACACAAGTGGAACACACCCGTTGTACACTGCTAGCATATAGATGAAACATTGCATGACCATTACCTGGTCACCCTACTTAACCTACTAGCTACCGTCTACTAACCTAGTACTAGCCAACCACTACTAACATCCTATCTAACCTACTACCTTCTACTTACCTACTAGCTAACCAATACTAACCTTCAAGCATAACCTCCCACCTTAACTTGTTTCTGGGGGGCCAGCATAAGTTACCACTATTAACCTACTAGTGAAGCACTACAATTCTACTAGCTGCCCTGTACTAACCTGCAAGCATAAACTGCTATCTAACCACTACTAACATACTGGCTAACCACTACAAAGCTACTGGCTAACCACTACTAACCAACTGGCTAACCACTACCAACCTACTAGCTAACCACTACAAAGCTACTGGCTAACCACTACTAACCAACTGGCTAACCACTACTAACCAACTGGCTAACCACTACTAACCTACTAGCTAACCACTAACCTACTGGCTAACCACTACTCGTTCACTAGCTCCGCCCCTCCAAGCAGAGCCGAGTTGAAACGCCTTATAGTCATGACGCGTTTAATCAAACACGGTGGTCTTCAGACAGGCAGACAATAACTTTTATTTCCGCTAACTTCCTCCTAGCGACTGTGGAGGTTCCGGTAGCAGAACACCTCCATGTCGACCAGCTGCTTCCGCAAAACGAGCCCGGAAGGACAGGGTACCAGCCCGGTACTAGCCATAGATCTAATATTTTAGTCCGGCACTAACACGGTTTTGGGTGGAACACGAAGCGGTTTGTCTGAACCGATATGAAAAAATAATAATATTAATGATTACTTACAGTTCTACTCCGGCTCTACTCTTCCTCTCTCCACCGCTTCCACCTGCTCTCTAGCGCTGAGCCGCTCCCTGCGTCTCTCTCTCTCTCTCTCTCTCTCTCTCTCTCTCTCTCTCTCTGTCTCTCTCTCTCTCTCTCTCTCTCTCTCTCTCTGTCTCTCTCTCTCTCTCTCTCTCTCTCTCTCTCTCTCTCTCTCTCTCTCTCTCTCTCTGTCTCTGTCTCTCTCTCTCTCTCTCTCTCTCTCTCTCTCTCTCGACCAGCGCCCTACAGAGGTTCTGTTGACATTAGAACCAGTCAGCGCCCTACAGACACAGAGAGAGAGAGAGGCAGCTCCCAGTATAACCTGTACAAGTCTGTAGGTGTACTGGGCAGCTCCCAATGTTGGATCCAATAGAAAAATAAAGCAGAGAATTAAGTCAAATGTATCTATATCTATATCTATATCTATAACTATATCTATCTATATATATATATCTATATATATATATATATATATATATAATTCTTGGTTTGGTAGGACCTGAAGATGTGATGGATGTTACCTGTACAGGAACAGCCTCTTCATTCTCTCACACCCTCGTCTTCATTACCATGGCAATAAAAGCTTTTGATATCGATCCATATTTCCTTTCAACAGGATCTAAAACCAGTTTCAGCTAGTGCAGCATTAGCTGATCTGAAACCAGTTTCAGCTAGTGCAGCATAAGCTGATCTGATCTGAAACCAGTTTCAGCTAGTGCAGCATAAGCTGATCTAAAACCAGTTTCAGCTAGTGCAGCATAAGCTGATCTAAAACCAGTTTCAGCTAGTGCATCATAAGCTGATCTAAAACCAGTTTCAGCTAGTGCAGCATAAGCTGATCTGATCTGAAACCAGTTTCAGCTAGTGCAGCATAAGCTGATCTGAAACCAGTTTCAGCTAGTGCAGCATAAGCTGATCTAAAACCAGTTTCAGCTAGTGCAGAATAAGCTGATCTAAAACCAGTTTCAGCTAGTACAGCATAAGCTGATCTGATCTGAAACCAGTTTCAGCTAGTGCAGCATAAGCTGATCTAAAACCAGTTTCAGCTAGTGCATCATAAGCTGATCTAAAACCAGTTTCAGCTAGTGCAGCATAAGCTGATCTGATCTGAACCAGTTTCAGCTAGTGCAGCATAAGCTGATCTGATCTGAAACCAGTTCAGCTAGTGCAGCATAAGCTGATCTGAAACCAGTTTCAGGCTAGTGCAGCATAGCTGATCTAAAACCAGTTTCAGCTAGTGCGCATAAATATCTGATCTGAAACCAGTTTCAGCTAGTGCAGCATAAGCTGATCTAAAACCAGTTTCAGCTAGTGCATCATAAGCTGATCTAAAACCAGTTTCAGCTAGTGCAGCATAAGCTGATCTGATCTGAAACCAGTTTCAGCTAGTGCAGCATAAGCTGATCTAAAACCAGTTTCAGCAGCTAGTGCAGCATAAGCTGATCTGAAAACCAGTTTCAGCTAGTGCAGCATAAGCTGATCTGAAAACCAGTTTCAGCTAGTGCAGCATAAGCTGATCTAAAACCAGTTTCAGCTAGTGCATCATAAGCTGATCTAAAACCAGTTTCAGCTAGTGCAGCATAAGCTGATCTGATCTGAAACCAGTTTCAGCTAGTGCAGCATAAGCTGATCTGATCTGAAACCAGTTTCAGCTAGTGCAGCATAAGCTGATCTGAAACCAGTTTCAGCTAGTGCAGCATAAGCTGATCTAAAACCAGTTTCAGCTAGTGCAGCATAAGCTGATCTAAAACCAGTTTCAGCTAGTGCAGCATAAGCTGATCTGATCTGAAACCAGTTTCAGCTAGTGCAGCATAAGCTGATCTAAAACCAGTTTCAGCTAGTGCATCATAAGCTGATCTAAAACCAGTTTCAGCTAGTGCATCATAAGCTGATCTAAAACCAGTTTCAGCTAGTGCAGCATAAGCTGATCTGATCTGAAACCAGTTTCAGCTAGTGCAGCATAAGCTGATCTGAAACCAGTTTCAGCTAGTGCAGCATAAGCTGATCTAAAACCAGTTTCAGCTAGTGCATCATAAGCTGATCTAAAACCAGTTTCAGCTAGTGCAGCATAAGCTGATCTGAAACCAGTTTCAGCTAGTGCAGCATAAGCTGATCTAAAACCAGTTTCAGCTAGTGCAGCATAAGCTGATCTAAAACCAGTTTCAGCTAGTGCAGCATAAGCTGATCTAAAACCAGTTTCAGCTAGTGCAGCATAAGCTGATCTAAAACCAGTTTCAGCTAGTGCATCATAAGCTGATCTAAAACCAGTTTCAGCTAGTGCAGCATAAGCTGATCTGATCTGAAACCAGTTTCAGCTAGTGCAGCATAAGCTGATCTAAAACCAGTTTCAGCTAGTGCAGCATAAGCTGATCTGAAACCAGTTTCAGCTAGTGCAGCATAAGCTGATCTGAAACCAGTTTCAGCTAGTGCAGCATAAGCTGATCTGATCTAAAACCAGTTTCAGCTAGTGCAGCATTTGCGGTCTCATTTGACTAATATTAAATAACAATATTATTTATACAAGACCTCATAGAATGCTATTAGTATTAAATAACATAATACCTGATTTAATGCCATTAATTGCTAAATAATAAGTATATCATCGAACACTTAATATAAATATTCAAAAATGTAAATAGACACAATAACCTAATGTTCATCATTTCGACACCTGCCAGAAGTGGACCTCCAGACATCCATTATGAGCCCGGTCAGACAGCTAGCTAACTATACCAAATGTAGTCTAGCTAGCTAGATAATTAGCAGTGAATTCACTATCTACCTAAGTAGTAGGTCATTTACTAGTTAACTAGCAGCAAATTGCCTAGCAGCCATTTAGTAGTGAATTGACTAGCTAACTAGTAGTGAATTGACTAACCACTAGTAGCGATTTGACTAGCTACCTTGTAGTGAATTGACTAACTAGTAGTGAATTGATTTGTACTCTTCTCGTGGTCAGGAGCCTTGAGAACAGAAACACAGAGGAGATAAATCAGGCAGAAATGGACCTCTTTATTGACTTGAGATAAACAAGAACACTCCTGATCACAGCAGAGCTAACAAGGCTAACCACGGCTAACTTCAGCCAACCAAAGCTAACTTCAGCTAACAGTAGCTAACACAGTTAAACACAGCTAACTGTAGCTAGCTGTAGCTAACACATAACTCCCGCTAACCACAGCTTAGAGACAGAGCACATGATCTGGTCTGGTCTGGTCTAGTCTAGTCCGGTCTGTCTGTCTGTGTGTGTGCGCATAGTCTAGTCTTTCTCTAGTCTAGAGGTTTGTGTGTGGGGGGGTATATTCTGTCTCTGGTCTAGAGGTGTGTGTGTGGGGGGGGTATATTCTGTCTCTGGTCTGGTCTAGAGGTGTGTGTGTGTGGGGGGTATATTCTATCTGGTCGTGTGTGTGGTCTGTCTCTGGTCTAGTGTGTGTGTGTGTGTGGTCTAGTCTTTCTCTGGTCTGGTCTAGTGTGTGTGGTCTAGTCTGTCTCTGGTCTGGTCTAGTGTGTGTGGTCTAGTCTGTCTCTGGTCTGGTCTAGTGTGTGTGTGTGTGGTCTAGTCTTTCTCTGGTCTGGTCTGGTCTAGTGTGTGTGTGTGGTCTAGTCTGTCTCTGGTCTGGTCTAGTGTGTGTGTGTGTGGTCTAGTCTTTCTCTGGTCTGGTCTAGTGTGTGTGTGTGGTCTAGTCTGTCTCTGGTCTGGTCTGGTCTAGTGTGTGTGGTCTAGTCTTTCTCTGGTCTGGTCTAGTGTGTGTGGTCTAGTCTGTCTCTGGTCTGGTCTAGTGTGTGTGGTCTAGTCTGTCTCTGGTCTGGTCTAGTGTGTGTGTGTGTGTGGTCTAGTCTGTCTCTGGTCTGGTCTAGTGTGTGTGGTCTAGTCTGTCTCTGGTCTGGTCTAGTGTGTGTGTGTGTGTGGTCTAGTCTGTCTCTGGTCTGGTCTAGTGTGTGTGGTCTAGTCTGTCTCTGGTCTGGTCTAGTGTGTGTGGTCTAGTCTGTCTCTGGTCTGGTCTAGTGTGTGTGGTCTAGTCTGTCTCTGGTCTGGTCTAGTGTGTGTGGTCTAGTCTGTCTCTGGTCTGGTCTAGTGTGTGTGTGTGTGGTCTAGTCTGTCTCTGGTCTGGTCTAGTGTGGTGTAGCCTGTCTGTGGTCTGGTGTGTAGAGTGTTCTCTGCTATCGTTTGCTCTGGTCTTGACAGTGATGGGAGGTGAACCAACAGTCTCTTCCAGTCCGCTAGGAGCTGCTCCCGGGTCGCCCCCCCGCCATCCAAGCTTTCTATTGGAAGCCAGCCCGTTGAACAGAGCAAGCCCTTCTCCCATTGGCTGCCAGGTCGCAGGCAAGCCATAACCATTGGTGAGTTTGATCGCATGCCAACTGTCAGTCACTCCACAGTGGCCAATCAGGTTGAGGCACCTGCAGTACTCTCTGGAATTAGAAAAAAACAACAAACCCCAAAATAAACAAGGAACATCAGCCAATCAGCCGGCATCCTGAAAGAAAATGGGAGGAGCTTCCACGCTTTGATTTCCTGTTCCTGTTTGTCCATGCAGAACTCCTCCTCCTGCTGCAGTGCATCATGGGAAACCGGCGCAAGGAGAATAAGAACAACAGATGGTGTGTGTGTGTGTGTGGGTGTGTATGTGTGTGGGGGTGTGTGTGTGTGGTGCATGATGGGAGCTGTAGTCTCCTTAACTAGTGTCCATGGACTCCATGTTGGCTGAGGTGGAGTCTCGCTGTATGGAGTCAAAGATGGCGGCCAGCTCCTGGTTGGAGGCGATCTGGGACTGGAACTCGGCCATGAGAGGAGACTTCTCCGCCTCAGGGATGCTGAGCAGCGCCACCACCGCACGCATGGCCGACCGCTTCAGCTCGTCCTGCTTCTCAAACTCCTGCTTCACCGAGTTGGCCTTCACCTGCACACACACACACACACACGTCTCAGAGCTCTCTCTCTCTCTCACTCTCACTCACTCTCACTCACTCTCACTCACTCTCACTCACTCTCACTCACTCTCACTCACTCTCACTCACTCTCACACACTCTCACACACTCTCACACACTCACTCACACTCACTCACACTCACTCACACTCACACTCTCACTCTCACTCTCACTCTCACTCTCTCTCACTCTCTCTCACTCTCTCTCACTCTCACTCTCACTCTCTCTCTCACTCTCTCTCACTCTCTCTCTCTCACTCTCTCTCACTCTCTCTCACTCTCTCACTCTCTCTCACTCTCTCTCACTCTCACTCTCTCACACACACACTCACGTCTCAAAGTGCTGCTTCTCACTCACACACACCTTGGTCGTGCAGGTGTGTGTGCAGTGTATATAATAGCATAGTATGGCTATATTTTGCGTGGCATATATTATATCAATATATGGGCACCATGCATCGATTTATTTCATTTTAATATGGAACTATGAGTGACATCTTATGTGCAAGTAAGCATCTTTTCTCACAAAAACAAACTAAACCTTAAGGATCTAGAATAAAAAAATAGATTGCTTTTTCATTCCACTAGATGGTGCGGAGTTTCCTTCTGGTGAGGTCAGAGGTCACGACTGGTAGGAACTTGGTCAAAACAAAGGAGAGGAATGCGCCGGCTTAAATCCAAAGTTTGGACTTGTAGTAAATGTGGTGCACAGCTCTGAACCTTGGTGGTGCACAGCTCTGAGAGAGAGAGGGAACCTTGGTACACAGCTCTGAGAGGGAGAGGGAACCTTGGTGGTACACAGCTCTGAGAGAGAGAGAGGGAACCTTGGTGGTACACAGCTCTGAGAGGGAGAGAGGGTACCTTGGTACACAGCTCTGAGAGAGAGAGAGGGAACCTTGGTACACAGCTCTGAGAGAGAGAGGGAACCTTGGTACACAGCTCTGAGAGGGAGAGAGGGAACCTTGGTACACAGCTCTGAGAGAGAGAGAGGGTACCTTGGTGGTACACAGCTCTGAGAGAGAGAGAGGGTACCTTGGTACACAGCTCTGAGAGGGAGAGAGGGTACCTTGGTACACAGCTCTGAGAGGGAGAGAGGGTACCTTGGTACACAGCTCTGAGAGAGAGAGAGGGTACCTTGGTACACAGCTCTGAGAGAGAGAGAGGGTGCCTTGGTACACAGCTCTGAGAGAGAGAGAGGGTACCTTGGTACACAGCTCTGAGAGAGAGAGAGGGTGCCTTGGTACACAGCTCTGAGAGAGAGAGAGGGAACCTTGGTACACAGCTCTGAGAGGGAGAGAGGGTACCTTGGTGGTGCAGGTGGCTCTGAGTGGCTCCACCAGGCGGTCCAGTCTCTGCAGGACAGCGCTGGAACACAGACAGGACAGCCTGGCCAGCATCAGGAAGGTCAGCATCTACACATTAAAGAACCACACTTAGGTCTCCTACACACGCACACACACAGAGACACACACACACACAGACAGAGACACATACACACACAGAGACAGAGAAACACACACACAGAGAGACAGAGACACACACACACACACACACACACACACACACACACAAAGAGACAGAGACACACACACAGAGACAGAGACACACACACACAGAGACAGAGACAGACACACACACACACACAGACAGAGACAGAGAGAGAGACAGACACACACAGACAGAGACACACACACACAGACACAGAGACAGAGACAGAGAGAGAGACAGACACACACAGACAGAGACACACACACACAGACAGAGACACACACACACAGAGACAGAGACAGAGACAGAGAGAGAGACAGACACACACAGACAGAGACACACACACACAGACAGAGACACACACACACAGAGACAGAGACAGAGAGACAGAGAGACAGAGACAGAGAGAGAGACAGACACACACAGACAGAGACACACACACACAGACACAGAGACAGAGAGACAGAGACAGAGACAGACACACACACAGACACAGAGACAGAGACAGAGAGAGAGACAGACACACACAGACAGAGACACACACACACAGACACAGAGACAGAGAGAGCGAGAGCGGTAGAGACCTTGATGTCGTAGTGGTCCTTCAGTCCTTCCTCGACGTGGTTGAGGAAGGTGAAGATGTCTATGCGGTCCAGACAGCTGTCCAGCAGGGTGTACATACACTCGAACGCTGCCTTCCTCAGGTCCAGCCCGTCATCCACTGTGTGTTTGAACGGTCCCATCTCCACCTGACACACACACACACTGTGTTTCCTGGGTGGGTGTGACATGGAGCTCTGGTTCATGGTGCTAAAGAGTAAAGGCCTGTGATTGGTCCTCTGAGCAGGAGGCTTCTGATTGGCCGCCTCACCTCTCTGATGAGCTCCTTGCGGACGCGCGTCTCGTTGTAGAGGTGGGGCAGGATGGTGTCCAGCAGCTCTCGGATCAGACTGGGCTTATTATGGGCTGCAGAGTTAAACGTTACCAAGGCAACGCGACGCACATTCAGGTCTGGGTCCTCCAGGGTCTTCAGGAAGTCACCTGATGGAGGTCAGCCAATCAGAGAGGATCACAACTTAGAGCAGCTGTGTGTGTGAGAGTGAGTGACTGTGTGTGTGTGTATGTGTGTGTGTGTGTGTGTGTGTGTGTGTGTGTGTGTGTGTGTGTGTGTGTGTGTGTGTGTGTGTGTGTGTGTGTTACCTATAGAGTTCTTCAGCAGGGGGTCTATGGGCTGTGGCTGGTCCGAGATGGTGAATTTAACAGCTGTTACTACAGAGCTTCTGGCATAGGAGGAGCCTGAAACACACACACACACACACACACACACACACACACACACACACACACACACACACACACACACACACACACACACACACACACACACACACACACACACACACACACACACACACACACACACACACACACACACACACACACCATTAGTTTTAAGGCTGTGGGCAGGGTGAGGGAGTCAAGGTAGAAACGCTTTGGTCCTGAAGGACATTTGTCTTGGGTTCATGCTGTTAAAAGACCACATACATACAGTCCATAATAATAATAATATCATTTGTGCCTAATATTATTATTAACTAGCAAGAAAGAAATGTTAATTGGCCCTCTAGTGGACAGAACTACACGACAGCTACATTTGAGCTACATCAGGGCTGTGATGGACAGGGGGGGCTTCAGGCTAACGGACAGGGGGGGCTATAAGCTAACGGACAGGGGGGGCTTCAGGCTAACGGACAGGGGGGGCTTCAAGCTAACGGACAGGGGGGGCTATAAGCTAACGGACAGGGGAGGCTTCAGGCTAACGGACAGGGGGGGCTATAAGCTAACGGACAGGGGGGGCTTCAGGCTAACGGACAGGGGGGGCTATAAGCTAACGGACAGGGGGGGCTTCAGGCTAACGGACAGGGGGGGCTATAAGCTAACGGACAGGGGGGGCTTCAGGCTAACGGACAGGGGGGGCTTCAGGCTAACGGACAGGGGGGGCTATAAGCTAACGGACAGGGGGGGCTTCAGGCTAACGGACAGGGGGGGCTTCAAGCTAACGGACAGGGGGGGCTTCAGGCTAACGGACAGGGGGGGGCTTCAGGGTTGCAGGGTTAGATAGTACGCTGCTCTGACCTGCAGCAGGTGTGTTTGACAGGACGGGGTAGAGGTGACAGTACGGGGTAGAGGTGACAGTACGGGGTAGAGGTGACAGTACGGGGTAGAGGTGACAGTACGGGGTAGAGGTGACAGTACGGGGTAGAGGTGACAGTACGGGGTAGAGGTGACAGTACGGGGTAGAGGTGACAGTACGGGGTAGAGGTGACCGTACGGGGTAGAGGTGACAGTACGGGGTAGAGGTGACAGTACGGGGTAGAGGTGTTTGACAGTACGGGGTAGAGGTGACAGTACGGGGTAGAGGTGACAGTACGGGGTAGAGGTGACAGTACGGGGTAGAGGTGACAGTACGGGGTAGAGGTGACCGTACGGGGTAGAGGTGACAGTACGGGGTAGAGGTGTTTGACAGTACGGGGTAGAGGTGACCGTACGGGGTAGAGGTGTTTGACCGTACGGGGCTCTGACCTGACAGCAGGTATCCCTTCAGGCGAGGCAGCAGGGTCTCTGGGTCGATCAAGGTCAGTTTCCCGAGACATTCTGCCACCACGTTGCGTGTTCCCTCCTCCTGGCACTCACAGTGCTTCAGCAGCAGAGACCAGACCGACTCCACATAGGGCTTCAGCCCAGCGACCGTAGAAGAGCCTACAGCACATCACACAGTTACCTATTATCTCTTTTAGAGCTAGTTGACCTAGTACCGCTAAGATAGATAGTTAACCTCTATGATAGAGATAGTTAACCTCTAAGATAGAGATGGTTAACCTAGTACCTCTAAGACAGAGATAGTTAACCTCTAAGATAGAGATAATTAACCTCTAAGATAGAGATAGTTAACCTAGTACCTCTAAGATAGATAGTTAACCTCTAAGATAGAGATAGTTGACCTCTAAGATAGAGATAGTTAACCTCTAAGATAGAGATAGTTAACCTAGTACCTCTAAGATAGATAGTTGACCTAGTACCTCTAAGATAGATAGTTAACCTCTAAGATAGATAGTTAACCTCTAAGATAGAGATAGTTAACCTAGTACCTCTAAGACAGAGATAGTTGACCTAGTACCTCTAAGATAGAGATAGTTGACCTTTAAGATAGAGATAGTTGACCTCTAAGATAGAGATAGTTGACCTCTAAGATAGAGATAGTTAACCTAGTACCTCTAAGACAGAGATAGTTAACCTCTAAGATAGAGATAGTTAACCTAGTACCTCTAAGACAGAGATAGTTAACCTCTAAGATAGAGATAGTTGACCTAGTACCTCTAAGATAGAGATAGTTAACCTCTAAGATAGAGATAGTTGACCTCTAAGATAGAGATAGTTAACCTCTAAGATAGAGATAGTTAACCTCTAAGATAGATAGTTAACCTAGTACCTCTAAGATAGATAGTTGACCTAGTACCTCTAAGATAGATAGTTAACCTCTAAGATAGATAGTTAACCTCTAAGATAGAGATAGTTAACCTTCAAGATAGAGATAGTTGACCTCTAAGATAGAGATAGTTAACCTAGTACCTCTAAGATAGATAGTTGACCTAGTACCTCTAAGATAGATAGTTAACCTCTAAGATAGATAGTTAACCTCTAAGATAGAGATAGTTAACCTTCAAGATAGAGATAGTTGACCTCTAAGATAGAGATAGTTAACCTAGTACCTCTAAGACAGAGATAGTTGACCTAGTACCTCTAAGATAGAGATAGTTGACCTTTAAGATAGAGATAGTTGACCTCTAAGATAGAGATAGTTGACCTCTAAGATAGAGATAGTTAACCTAGTACCTCTAAGACAGAGATAGTTAACCTCTAAGATAGAGATAGTTGACCTAGTACCTCTAAGATAGAGATAGTTAACCTCTAAGATAGAGATAGTTGACCTCTAAGATAGAGATAGTTAACCTCTAAGATAGAGATAGTTAACCTAGTACCTCTAAGATAGATAGTTGACCTAGTACCTCTAAGATAGATAGTTAACCTCTAAGATAGATAGTTAACCTCTAAGATAGAGATAGTTAACCTTCAAGATAGAGATAGTTGACCTCTAAGATAGAGATAGTTAACCTAGTACCTCTAAGATAGATAGTTGACCTAGTACCTCTAAGATAGATAGTTAACCTCTAAGATAGATAGTTAACCTCTAAGATAGAGATAGTTAACCTTCAAGATAGAGATAGTTGACCTCTAAGATAGAGATAGTTAACCTAGTACCTCTAAGACAGAGATAGTTGACCTAGTACCTCTAAGATAGAGATAGTTGACCTTTAAGATAGAGATAGTTGACCTCTAAGATAGAGATAGTTGACCTCTAAGATAGAGATAGTTGACCTCTAAGATAGAGATAGGTGACCTCTAAGATAGAGATAGTTGACCTCTAAGATAGAGATAGTTAACCTCTAAGATAGAGATAGTTAACCTCTAAGATAGAGATAGTTAACCTAGTACCTCTAAGATAGATAGTTGACCTAGTACCTCTAAGATAGATAGTTAACCTCTAAGATAGATAGTTAACCTCTAAGATAGATAGTTAACCTTCAAGATAGAGATAGTTGACCTCTAAGATAGAGATAGTTAACCTTCAAGATAGAGATAGTTGACCTCTAAGATAGAGATAGTTAACCTAGTACCTCTAAGACAGAGATAGTTGACCTAGTACCTCTAAGATAGAGATAGTTGACCTTTAAGATAGAGATAGTTGACCTCTAAGATAGAGATAGTTGACCTCTAAGATAGAGATAGTTGACCTCTAAGATAGAGATAGGTGACCTCTAAGATAGAGATAGTTGACCTCTAAGACAGAGATAGTTGACCTCTAAGATAGAGATAGTTGACCTCTAAGACAGAGATAGTTGACCTCTAAGACAGAGATAGTTGACCTCTAAGACAGAGATAGTTGACCTCTAAGATACAGATCGTTTACCTATTATCTCTTTGAGCGAGTGCAGCAGCAGATATTGCCGTTTGGGTTGGGATGAGATCTCCTGCAGGACGAAGGGAAGATATTCTGGAAGATTCCCCACAGCGATGCTTCCCAACGCATAGGACGCTGCAGACTTCACCTGGAGGGACCGACAGGTAAGAGGCAGGATGGGAGATAACCATGGAGACAGACAGGTAGAGAGACAGACAGACAGATAGAGGCAGATGGGTAGACAATGTTACCATTAGTTCTCAGAGAGACGCTGGCAGACAGGTACAGACAGATAGAATGACAGACAGACAGGCTACCTCTTCACTGGTGGAGGAGAAGGCATCTAGGATGACTGTTTTGAGCTCTGGTTGGCTGCTGAGATCCACATGGTGTCCCACCTCGCCCAATGAGAGCAGGGCTAGCAGCCTGATGGAGTCAGTGGACCGACTGTTCTTCACATCCTGTTAGATGACCAATCAGAACCCAGTTAGATGACCAATCAGAACCCAGCTAGATGACCAATCAGAACCCAGTTAGATGACCAATCAGAACCCAGTTAGATGACCAATCAGAACCCAGCTAGATTACCAATCAGAACCCAGTTAGATGACCAATCAGAACCCAGCTAGATGACCAATCAGAACCCAGTTAGATGACCAATCAGAACCCAGTTAGATGACCAATCAGAACCCAGTTAGATGACCAATCAGAACCCAGTTAGATGACCAATCAGAACACAGTTAGATGACCAATCAGAACACAGCTAGATGACCAATCAGAACACAGCCACGCACACCTCACAACAGCAGACAGTTGGTCAGACAGACAGTCAGACACAGTCAGGGTCAGACAGACAGACAGACAGTCGAACAGATAGGGTCAGACAGATAGGATCGGACAGACAGCTAGACAGGGTCAGAGACAGACAGATAGGGTCAGTCAGACAGGTACCTGTATGAACTGTCCAACCACAGCTGGTCCCTCGCGAGGGCAAGCGGTGGTGAGGGCAGCTACACACTTAGCAATGGAGCAGTAGGCCTGCTTATGACCCAGCGCTGAACTCTGGGCGTAGACCGGCCCGGTCAGCATCCTCAGCACGTCCATATACCCTAGCCCGGCTGTCTCCGTGGTAACCAGGGCCTGGGGGGGCAGACAACAACAATAGGAAGCAAGAATGGGTTTCATGAGGGATGACCTCTCACTTCCCTGACGGTTAACTCAGAGTTAGGTGAAAGACTAGTCCTGAAAATTAAAAGATGCCTAGAAATCTGTACAAATTTAGCAAAATACAATCAGAGACCAGACATGGTTGGATAAAGCATTGGGAGTAGGATAAGAGCTGTTTTACATTAAGACAAACAAAGACAGACAGAGGGACATACAGAATACACAGACAGACAGGGAGACAGACCTTGTAGAAGTCTAGCATGGCAGCCAGAGCCCCTCCCTGCAGCAGAGGAGACCGGACCAGGACAATGAGCTGGCTGAGGATGGCTCCCCCACTCAGCTGGCCCAGGGCGGAGGGGTGTGTGTGGGCCAGGGTGGACAGGAAGCTCAGGGCCATCTGGCTCACGTGCATATCGCTCTCCGAGATGAGAGGAGGAAGCTCTGCCAGCACAGCATCCACCATGGCTGGAGTCACTGCAGAGCTGTCCACACAAAACACCTGTTACACACCTGGTCCACACCTGCACCTGTTACACACCTGCACCTGTTACACACCTGGTCCACACCTACACCTGTTACACACCTGGTCCATACCTACACCTGTTACACACCTGGTCCACACCTACACATGTTACACACCTACACCTGTTACACACCTGGTCCACACCTGCACCTGTTACACACCTGGTCCACACCTACACCTGTTACACACCTACACCTGTTACACACCTGGTCCACACCTACACCTGTTACACACCTGGTCCACACCTACACATGTTACACACCTACACCTGTTACACACCTGGGCCACACATGCACTTGTTACACACCTGGTCCACACCTGCACCTGTTACACACCTGGTCCACACCTACACCTGTTACACACCTGGTCCACACCTACACATGTTACACACCTACACCTGTTACACACCTGGTCCACACCTACACACCTGGTCCACACCTACACATGTTACACACCTACACCTGTTACACACCTGGTCCACACCTGCACCTGTTACACACCTGGTCCACACCTGCACCTGTTACACACCTGGTCCACACCTGCACCTGTTACACACCTGGTCCACACCTGCACCTGTTACAAACCTGGTCCACACCTACACCTGTTACACACCTGGTCCACACCTACACCTGTTACACATCTGGTCCACACCTACACTGTTACACACCTGGTCCACACCTACACCTGTTAAACACCTGGTCCACACCTACACCTGTTAAAACACCTGGTCCACACCAGTCTACACCTGTTAACACACCTGGTCCACACCTACACTGTTACACACCTACACCTGTTACACACCTGCTCCACACCTACACTGTTACACACCTGGTTCACACCTACACTTCTACACACCTGGTCCACACCTACACCTGTTAAACACCTGGTCCACACCTACACCTGTTACACACCTGGTCCACACCTACACCTGTTAAACACCTACACCTGTTACACACCTGGTCCACACCTACACCTGTTACACATCTGGTCCACACCTACACTGTTACACACCTGGTCCACACCTACACCTGTTACACACCTGGTCCACACCTGCACCTGTTACACACCTGGTCCACACCTACACCTGTTACACACCTGGTCCACACCTACACCTGTTACAAACCTGGTCCACACCTGCACCTGTTACACACCTGGTCCACACCTACACCTGTTACACACCTGGTACACACCTGGTCGACACCAGGTCTAAGGTGTGGTGTAACGTGGTTAACAGACAGGTAGTACCTGTAGTTAAGGTGTGGTCAGACAGGTAGTACCTGGAGTTAAGGTGTGGTCAGACAGGTAGTACCTGTAGTTAAGGTGTGGTGCTGCATGTGGTCAGACAGGTAGTACCTGGAGTTAAGGTGTGGTCAGACAGGTAGTACCTGGAGTTAAGGTGTGGTCAGACAGGTAGTATCTGTAGTTAAGGTGTGGTGCTGCATGTGGTCAGACAGGTAGTATCTGTAGTTAAGGTGTGGTGCAGCATGTGGTCAGACAGGTAGTACCTGTAGTTAAGGTGTGGTCAGACAGGTAGTACCTGGAGTTAAGGTGTGGTCAGACAGGTAGTACCTGTAGTTAAGGTGTGGTCAGACAGGTAGTACCTGGAGTTAAGGTGTGGTGCTGCATGTGGTTAGACAGGTAGTACCTGTAGTTAAGGTGTGGTCAGACAGGTAGTACCTGTAGTTAAGGTGTGGTCAGACAGGTAGTACCTGGAGTTAAGGTGTGGTGCTGCATGTGGTTAGACAGGTAGTACCTGTAGTTAAGCTGTGGTCAGACAGGTAGTACCTGTAGTTAAGGTGTGGTCAGACAGGTAGTACCTGGAGTTAAGGTGTGGTCAGACAGGTAGTACCTGTAGTTAAGGTGTGGTCAGACAGGTAGTAACTGTAGTTAAGGTGTGGTCAGACAGGTAGTACCTGTAGTTAAGGTGTGGTCAGACAGGTAGTACCTGGAGTTAAGGTGTGGTCAGACAGGTAGTACCTGTAGTTAAGCTGTGGTCAGACAGGTAGTACCTGTAGTTAAGGTGTGGTCAGACAGGTAGTACCTGTAGTTAAGGTGTGGTCAGACAGGTAGTACCTGTAGTTAAGGTGTGGTCAGACAGGTAGTACCTGGAGTTAAGGTGTGGTCAGACAGGTAGTACCTGTAGTTAAGGTGTGGTCAGACAGGTAGTACCTGTAGTTAAGGTGTGGTCAGACAGGTAGTACCTGGAGTTAAGGTGTGGTCAGACAGGTAGTACCTGGAGTTAAGCTGTGGTCAGACAGGTAGTACCTGTAGTTAAGGTGTGGTCAGACAGGTAGTACCTGTAGTTAAGGTGTGGTCAGACAGGTAGTACCTGTAGTTAAGGTGTGGTCAGACAGGTAGTACCTGGAGTTAAGGTGTGGTCAGACAGGTAGTACCTGTAGTTAAGGTGTGGTCAGACAGGTAGTACCTGTAGTTAAGGTGTGGTCAGACAGGTAGTACCTGGAGTTAAGGTGTGGTCAGACAGGTAGTACCTGGAGTTAAGCTGTGGTCAGACAGGTAGTACCTGTAGTTAAGGTGTGGTCAGACAGGTAGTACCTGGAGTTAAGGTGTGGTCAGACAGGTAGTACCTGTAGTTAAGGTGTGGTCAGACAGGTAGTACCTGGAGTTAAGGTGTGGTCAGACAGGTAGTACCTGTAGTTTCGCAGCAGGATGTCTAGGGCAGCCAGGGTGCAGAGCTTCAGAGCTCTCTGGTTCTTGCGGAGGAAGGAGGCCAGGATGGGGACAGCGTCAGGCAGGATGGGTCGTAGGTCAATGCTCAACCTAGAGCCTGCTATCAGCGTCAGGGCTGGCAGGACACAAACACGCTTAGATATACACATAGCATTAGCATTATTTATAAAAAAAGATATATGACAGGGTATGCGTGACATGTGAGCGTGGCCTGGTGTAAAACTCACCCTTCACCGTGGTAAGCCGGGTGATCTCGTTCTTCAGACGCTCCAAGAAGATTAGCAGGGTTCCAGGCAGCTCATTGGGCAGATGGTCGCCTAGGCAATGGAGACAGATTTAAGACAGGAAGCTACCAAGGTTACTAGCATCTAGCTCGTAGCTACAACCTCCAGCAGAAAGTTACGTACATAACGTTGACTGATACATTCTGGTTACCTAAATTACAGATGATCTGTCCCATACAGGAAATGGCACGTTCTTTAACTTCCTGGTCGATGTCCGCGGCTTTGAGGCGTTTGATTGTACAGTTAAAAACATCGTCGATGTAGGGGGAGGGGTCAAAACTATCCGAGCCCCCTAATTGGCTGTCCAGAGGTCTGATGACCTGGTAGAATAAAACACACCAATAAGAAAAGACGTCAGAACAACACTGGTTCCAGTTCCAAGTTAAAAGGTCCCTAGCTGAGGGTTAAAAGGTCCCCATCTTAAGCTGAGAGATCTAGTCCCTAGATAAGGGTTACGGTCCCCAGCTTAAACTGAGGGATCTAGTCCCTAGATAAGGGTTAAGGGTCCCCATCTTAAGCTGAGGGATCTAGTCCCTAGATAAGGGTTAAGGGTCCCCAGCTTAAACTGAGGGATCTAGTCCCTAGATAAGGGTTAAGGGTACCCAGCTTAAGATGAGGAATCTAGTCCCTAGATAAGGGTTAAGGGTCCCCAGCTTAAGCTGAGGGATCTAGTCCCTAGATAAGGGTTAAGGGTCCCCAGCTTAAGCTGAGGGATCTAGTCCCTAGATAAGGGTTAAGGGTCCCCAGCTTAAGCTGAGGGATCTAGTCCCTAGATAAGGGTTAAGGGTCCCCATCTTAAGATGAGGGATCTAGTCCCTAGATAAGGGTTAAGGGTCCCCAGCTTAAGCTGAGGGATCTAGTCCCTAGATAAGGGTTAAGGGTCCCCAGCTTAAGCTGAGGGATCTAGTCCCTAGATAAGGGTTAAGGGTTGGTTAAAGGTGTGTAGGAAAGGTTTAAGAGCTATTTTTTGAGCGCAATTTGTTAGAAGTGGAAAAGCCATCCGTCGGCTTTAACGAATGAAATGTGCTTTAGACCGCTCACGCCTCATTTCTGACCAATCAGGGCATCTCTTCCGTGATTGGTTTGGGAATCCATGTTGCCTGTCAATGGCAGGAGGGTGAAAGGCAACACTTCTTAATGATGGAGGGAGGGAGCAGAGGCTTTTGTTGGTTTCAGAATCCTATCCTTTCTTCTGCTCTCTGTACAACTCTCAGATGTTACCCACAGTTCTTACCTTGACCAGCTGCTGCGTTACCAGCAGGGCCTCTGATGTGATTTTATAGAAGGGGTCTCCTACGCAGGCCACCAGGGGCGGCACCAGGGCAGAGACGTGGGGGTGGAAGGCGGTCGCCGGGTGGTTACACAGCACCACGTAGAGACACGCCAGCGCGTCGATCTTCAGGTTGGAGCTGCTTGACTTATCGTTCAGAGAGAAGATGATGCCTGCACACACAAACACATTTAAGAGATTATTACCATTTGCACAGGTACAGGACAGCGCAGAGACAGGACAGCGCAGGTACAGGACAGCGCAGGTACAGGACAGCACAGGTACAGGACAGGTGTATATGACAGGTGTATTTGACAGGTGTATATGACCCGGTATGAGGACAGGTGTATATGACCTGGTATGAGGACAGGTGTATATGACCTGGTATGAGGACAGGTGTATATGACCCGGTATGAGGACAGGTGTATATGACCTGGTATGAGGACAGGTGTATATGACCCGGTATGAGGACAGGTGTATATGACCTGGTATGAGGACAGGTGTATATGACAGGTGTATATGACAGGTTTATATGACCTGGTATGAGGACAGGTGTATTTGACAGGTGTATATGACCTGGTATGAGGACAGGTGTATATGACCTGGTATGAGGACAGGTGTATATGACCCGGTATGAGGACAGGTGTATATGACAGGTGTATTTGACAGGTGTATATGACCCGGTATGAGGACAGGTGTATATGACCTGGTATGAGGACAGGTGTATATGACCCGGTATGAGGACAGGTGTATATGACCTGGTATGAGGACAGGTGTATATGACAGGTTTATATGACCTGGTATGAGGACAGGTGTATTTGACAGGTGTATATGACCTGGTATGAGGACAGGTGTATATGACCTGGTATGAGGACAGGTGTATATGACCCGGTATGAGGACAGGTGTATATGACAGGTGTATATGACCTGGTATGAGGACAGGTGTATATGACCTGGTATGAGGACAGGTGTATATGACCCGGTATGAGGACAGGTGTATATTACCTGGTATGAGGACAGGTGTATATTACCTGGTATGAGGACAGGTGTATATGACCCGGTATGAGGACAGGTGTATATGACAGGTGTATATGACCCGGTATGAGGACAGGTGTATATGACAGGTGTATATGACCTGGTATGAGGACAGGTGTATATGACCTGGTATGAGGACAGGTGTATATGACCCGGTATGAGGACAGGTGTATATTACCTGGTATGAGGACAGGTATGTGTGTGGTTAGTGCTCCTGGGAGTACCATCACCAGCTCCGTCAGCATGTTAAAACAACACTGTCTGGTCTTCACACTCTTCTCCTTCAGCTGACGGTGGAGTGCTTTCACTATCATAGGAACCTACACACAAAACATATACATCATATACACACACAAAACATATACATCATATACACACACAAAACATATACACACATCATATATACATATACACACAAAACATATACATCATATACACACACAAAACATATACACACATCATATATACATATACACACGAAACATATACATCATATACACACACACATCATATATACATATACACACAAAACATATACATACAAAACATATACATCATATACACATCATATATACACACAAAACATATACACACACATCATATATACATATACACACAAAACATATACATCATATACACACACATCATATATACATACACACACAAAACATATACATCATATACACACACATCATATATCGACACAAAACATATACACACACAAAACATATACATCATATACACACACATCATATATATATATACACACAAAACATATACATACAAAACATATACATCATATACACACACAAAACATATACACACACAAAACATATACATCATATACACACACAGCATATATACACACACACACACATCATATATATACACACACACGCATCATATATATACACACACAACGTATACACACATCATATATCCACACAAAACATATACATCATATACACATATCATATATATATATATATATATATATATATATATATATATACACACACACAACGTATACACACATCATATATACACACATACCTATATCTATCTATCTATCTATATACATATATATCTATATCTATCTATAATTAGAGGATGTATCCACCTGGTTCTGCAGCATGGTGAGGGGGGTTTCTCCCTGCTCCATAGCATCAGGATCGTTTAGCCAGGCCTGGGCCGGTCGCGTTTGTTTCAGCAGAGACAAGAAGGCATGAAACACATCCGCCTTCACATTCTCCTCCCTCTCCTACAAACACATCACACATCCATTAGTCTGGTTCTACAAACACATCCATTAGTCTGGTTCTACACACATCCATTAGTCTGGTTCTACACACATCCATTAGTCTGGTTCTACACACATCCATTAGTCTGGTTCTACACTCATCCATTAGTCTGGTTCTACAAACACATCCATTAGTCTGGTTCTACACTCATCCATTAGTCTGGTTCTACACACATCCATTAGTCTGGTTCTACACTCATCCATTAGTCTGGTTCTACACTCATCCATTAGTCTGGTTCTACACTCATCCATTAGTCTGGTTCTACACACATCCATTAGTCTGGTTCTACACTCATCCATTAGTCTGGTTCTACACTCATCCATTAGTCTGGTTCTACACTCATCCATTAGTCTGGTTCTACACTCATCCATTAGTCTGGTTCTACACTCATCCATTAGTCTGGTTCTACACTCATCCATTAGTCTGGTTCTACACACACATCCATTAGTCTGGTTCTACACACATCCATTAGTCTGGTTCTACACACACATCCATTAGTCTGGTTCTACACACACATCCATTAGTCTGGTTCTACACACATCCATTAGTCTGGTTCTACACTCATCCATTAGTCTGGTTCTACACACACATCCATTAGTCTGGTTCTACACACACATCCATTAGTCTGGTTCTACACACACATCCATTAGTCTGGTTCTACACACACATCCATTAGTCTGGTTCTACACACACATCCATTAGTCTGGTCTGATAGAGCAGGATATTGGCTGTGATTGGAGGACAGCGTGTGATGGAGGACAGCGTGGTGATGGAGGACAGAGTGTGATGGAGGACAGAGTGATGGAGGACAGAGTGTGATGGAGGACAGAGTGTGATGGAGGACAGCCTGGTGATGGAGGACAGCCTGGTGATGGAGGACAGAGTGATGGAGGACAGAGTGATGGAGGACAGAGTGATGGAGGACAGTGTGATGGAGGACAGAGTGTGATGGAGGACAGAGTGTGATGGAGGACAGAGTGGTGATGGAGGACAGTGTGATGGAGGACAGAGTGTGATGGAGGACAGTGTGATGGAGGACAGAGTGTGATGGAGGACAGAGTGATGATGGAGGACAGAGTGATGATGGAGGACAGAGTGGTGATGGAGGACAGAGTGATGATGGAGGACAGAGTGGTGATGGAGGACAGAGTGATGGAGGACAGAGTGGTGATGGAGGACAGAGTGATGGAGGACAGAGTGGTGATGGAGGACAGAGTGATGATGGAGGACAGAGTGGTGATGGAGGACAGAGTGGTGATGGAGGACAGTGTGATGGAGGACAGAGTGATGAAGGACAGAGTGGTGATGGAGGACAGAGTGATGGAGGACAGAGTGGTGAAGGAGGACAGAGTGATGGAGGACAGAGTGTGATGGAGGACAGTGTGATGGAGGACAGAGTGTGATGGAGGACAGTGTGATGGAGGACAGAGTGTGATGGAGGACAGAGTGATGATGGAGGACAGAGTGGTGATGGAGGACAGAGTGGTGATGGAGGACAGAGTGATGGAGGACAGAGTGGTGATGGAGGACAGAGTGATGGAGGACAGAGTGGTGATGGAGGACAGAGTGATGATGGAGGACAGAGTGATGGAGGACAGAGTGGTGATGGAGGACAGAGTGATGGAGGACAGAGTGGTGATGGAGGACAGTGGTGATGGAGGACAGAGTGATGGAGGACAGAGTGATGGAGGACAGAGTGATGGAGGACAGAGTGATGGAGGACAGAGTGTGATGGAGGACAGAGTGATGGAGGACAGAGTGGTGATGGAGGACAGAGTGGTGATGGAGGACAGAGTGGTGATGGAGGACAGCCTGGTGATGGAGGACAGAGTGATGGAGGACAGAGTGGTGATGGAGGACAGAGTGATGGAGGACAGAGTGGTGATGAGGACAGAGTGATGGAGGACAGAGTGGTGATGGAGGACAGAGTGGTGATGAGGACAGAGTGATGGAGGACAGAGTGGTGATGGAGGACAGAGTGATGATGGAGGACAGAGTGGTGATGAGGACAGAGTGGTGATGGAGGACAGTGTGATGGAGGACAGAGTGATGATGGAGGACAGAGTGATGGAGGACAGAGTGGTGATGGAGGACAGAGTGATGGAGGACAGAGTGGTGAAGGAGGACAGAGTGATGGAGGACAGAGTGTGATGGAGGACAGTGTGATGGAGGACAGAGTGTGATGGAGGACAGAGTGATGATGGAGGACAGAGTGGTGATGGAGGACAGAGTGATGGAGGACAGAGTGATGGAGGACAGAGTGGTGATGGAGGACAGAGTGATGATGGAGGACAGAGTGATGGAGGACAGAGTGGTGATGGAGGACAGAGTGATGGAGGACAGAGTGGTGATGGAGGACAGAGTGATGATGGAGGACAGAGTGGTGATGGAGGACAGAGTGATGGAGGACAGAGTGATGGAGGACAGAGTGTGATGGAGGACAGAGTGATGGAGGACAGAGTGGTGATGGAGGACAGAGTGGTGATGGAGGACAGAGTGGTGATGGAGGACAGAGTGATGGAGGACAGTATGATGAGGACAGTGTGATGGAGGACAGAGTGGTGATGAGGACAGAGTGGTGATGGAGGACAGAGTGGTGATGGAGGACAGAGTGGTGATGGAGGACAGAGTGGTGATGGAGGACAGAGTGATGATGGAGGACAGAGTGGTGATGGAGGACAGTGTGATGGAGGACAGTATGATGAGGACAGAGTGATGGAGGACAGAGTGATGATGGAGGACAGTGTGATGGAGGACAGTATGATGAGGAAAGTGTGATGGAGGGACACCTTGAAGCGGGCCACCAGCGCGGGGGACACTGAGCGGTAGAACTCCGGCAGCATCTCGTGGCGACTGGACACGACGGCGTCGAGACACTTAGCCGACGCCCGCCTCACCTTCCAGCTCATGTCATCATCATCACTGTACTCATCATCACTTCCTGTATACACACACACACACACACACACACACACACACACACACACACACACACACACACACACACACACACACACACACACACACACACACACACACACACACACACACACACACACACACACACACACACACACACACACACACACACACACACACACTTCCAGTTCAGATGCAACATCACGACTTTGAGTCCCAAGAAAAGGCTGTTATGGATGCTTATCTCAATGTTATGTTAGTGATGTCATGTTATCCCTAGGTTATCTGTTATGTTAGTGGTCATGTTATCCCTAGGTTATCTGTTTTGTTAGTGGTCATGTTATATCTAGGTTATGTTAGTGATATGCTATCTGTAATGTTAGTGGTCATGTTATCCCTAGGTTATCTGTTATGTTAGTGGTCATGTTATATCTAGGTTATGTTAGTGATATGCTGTCTGTTATGTTAGTGGTCATGTTATATCTAGGTTATGTTAGTGATATGCTATCTGTAATGTTAGTGGTCATGTTATCCCTAGGTTATGCTAGTGATGTGCTATCTGTTATGTTAGTGGTCATGTTATCCCTAGGTTATCTGTTATGTTAGTGGTCATGTTATATCTAGGTTATGTTAGTGATATGCTGTCTGTTATGTTAGTGATGCCATGTTATCCCTAGGTTATGTTAGTGATATGCTATCTGTTATGTTAGTGGCCATGTTATCCCTAGGTTATGTTAGTGATATGCTGTCTGTTATGTTAGTGATGCCATGTTATCCCTAGGTTATGTTAGTGATATGCTGTCTGTTATGTTAGTGGTCATGTTATATCTAGGTTATGTTAGTGATATGCTGTCTGTTATGTTAGTGATGCCATGTTATCCCTAGGTTATGTTAGTGATATGCTGTCTGTTATGTTAGTGATGCCATGTTATCCCTAGGTTATGTTAGTGATATGCTGTCTGTTATGTTAGTGGTCATGTTATATCTAGGTTATGTTAGTGATATGCTGTCTGTTATGTTAGTGATGCCATGTTATCCCTAGGTTATGTTAGTGATATGCTGTCTGTTATGTTAGTGATGCCATGTTATCCCTAGGTTATGTTAGTGATATGCTGTCTGTTATGTTAGTGGTCATGTTATATCTAGGTTATGTTAGTGATATGCTGTCTGTTATGTTAGTGATGCCATGTTATCCCTAGGTTATGTTAGTGATATGCTGTCTGTTATGTTAGTGGTCATGTTATATCTAGGTTATGTTAGTGATATGCTGTCTGTTATGTTAGTGGTCATGTTATCTCTAGCTTATGTTAGTGATGATTGGTTGGTAATAACCTTGATAATCTTCATCATTCTGTTCTGCGTCCATGGCGTTGTCATCCTCATCCTCGTCGTCATAGTTATAGTTGGGGTCGTAGGTCAGATAGCGCAGACACAGGGATATCACCGTGGAAACATGGGGATACACCTCCTTGGGGCACCTAGCAGAAACAGCACCATTATGAGTCTCTATGACGCCCCTGATATCGGTACAGTGGGGTGTTGAGGCCTCAGCTACTCCAAACTAAACCGAGTGGCATGTTGCAGACAACATGGTGGCTTTGCCACCAAACTGAAGCGTCTCATTTGGCTTCAACTGCCGCAGGGTAAGCAGGGTACCCCAAACCAGCAACCTTTTCCCCCACGTCCCCCAAAACACCACTGCCTGCAACACAACCACGTGAAGGGTTGGGTCATTAGACAGCCCTCACATCGCTGGACCTCCACAGCCTGGGGAACACAGTGTTTTCTACCAAGGCCTTTAGAGGTACAGGAGGGCCTTTAGAGGTACAGGAGGGGCTTTAGAGGTACAGGAGGGCCTTTAGAGGTACATGAGGGCCTTTAGAGGTACAGGAGGGCCTTTAGAGGTACAGGAGGGCCTTTAGAGGTACAGGAGGGCCTTTAGAGGTACAGGAGGGCCTTTAGAGGTACAGGAGGGGGTTTAGGGCTCATGAGAGGGTTTAAGGGGAAAAGGAGGGTGTTTAGGGGAATAGGAGGGTGCTTTAGGGCTCATGAGGGTGTTTAAGGGGAATAGGAGGGTGCTTTAGTGCTCATGAGGGTGTTTAAGGGGAATAGGAGGGTGCTTTAGTGCTCATGAGGGTGTTTAAGGGGAATAGGAGGGTGCTTTAGCGCTCATGAGGGTGTTTAAGGGGAATAGGAGGGTGCTTTAGGGGAATAGGAGGGTGCTTTAGGGCTCATGAGGGTGTTTAAGGGGAATAGGAGGGTGCTTTAGGGCTCATGAGGGTGTTTAAGGGGAATAGGAGGGTGCTTTAGGGCTCATGAGGGTGTTTAAGGGTACCTCCTGATAAAAGATTCGAAGGCCTGGATGCAGTATTCTCGGAGCTCATCATCATCCACGTTGCAGAACTTCACCACCAGAGGGATGATCTTCTCTAGGTACTCCCCTGGAGAGACACAGGAATATATACACATTTACCTATATATATGTGTATATAGTATATGAAGGTGTATATAGTATATAAAAGGTGTATAGAGTATATACAGGTGTAGTATTAAGGCGCATATGGTACAGGTGTAGTATATAAAGATGTATATAGTATATTAAAAAGGTGTCTACAGTATAGACAGGTGTATACAGTATATACAGGTGTATATAAAAGGTGCATATTGTACAAGTGCAGTAGATGAAGGTGTATACAGTATATGCAGGTGTATATAAAGGTGTATAAAGTCCAGGTGTATATAAAAGGTGTATAAAGTCCAGGTGTATACAGGTGTATATAAAGGTGTATAAAGTCCAGGTGTATATAAAGGTACATAAAGTCCAGGTGTATATAAAGGTGTATAAAGTCCAGGTGTATATAAAAGCTGTATAAAGTCCAGGTGTATATAAAGGTGTATAAAGTCCAGGTGTATACAGCTGTATAAAAGGTGTATAAAGTCCAGGTGTATATAAAGGTGCATAAAGTCCAGGTGTATATAAAGGTACATAAAGTCCAGGTGTATATAAAAGGTGTATAAAGTCCAGGTGTATACAGGTGTATATAAAGGTGTATAAAGTCCAAGTGTATATAAAAGGTGTATAAAGTCCAGGTGTATATAAAGGTGCATAAAGTCCAGGTGTATATAAAAGGTGTATAAAGTCCAGGTGTATATAAAGGTGCATAAAGTCCAGGTGTATATAAAAGGTGTATAAAGTCCAGGTGTATATAAAGGTGCATAAAGTACAGGTGTATAAAGTCCAGGTGTATACAGGTGTATATAAAGGTGCATAAAGTACAGGTGTATAAAGTACAGGTGTATACAGGTGTATATAAAGGTGCATATAAAGGTGTATCTACCTATGCGGTGTCCAGCCTGTCTGCTGATAGCAGCGGTGCACTGGATGTATGTCCGGGTGGTGGACATGTTGTCGTTCCTCCCCAGTTCCGCCAGCAGGTGTTCAATCAGGTCAATAAACACCAGGTTACCACATGACATCACCAGGTGACCTAATGCCATGATGGTCCGCTGTAAGACACAAACACACACATTATAGACACACACATTATAGACACACACACGCCCTGGCTAGCTCTCCTCGGTAACACACACACACACGTCAGAGGACAGGTCCTACCTTGCGGACCGCCAGTCTGGGGGAGGTGAGCTGTGGCAGAAGACAGCTGAGGATGGAGGGATGGAAGTTCACTAGGAGTCCCCCCTGTCTGGAAGAACAAGACCACATCACACCTAGACACCTACTGTAGACCACACCTAGACACCTACTGTAGACCACACCTAGACACCTACTGTAGACCACACCACACCTAGATACCTACTGTAGACCACATCACACCTAGACACCTACTGTAGACCACATCACACCTAGACACCTACTGTAGACCACACCTAGACACCTACTGTAGACCACACCTAGACACCTACTGTAGACCACATCACACCTAGACACCTACTGTAGATCACACCTAGACACCTACTGTAGACCACACCTAGACACCTACTGTAGATCACACCTAGACACCTACTGTAGACCACACCTAGACACCTACTGTAGACCACACCTAGACACCTACTGTAGACCACACCTAGACACCTACTGTAGACCACACCTAGACACCTACTGTAGACCACATCACACCTAGACACCTACTGTAGACCACACCTAGACACCTACTGTAGACCACACCTAGACACCTACTGTAGACCACATCACACCTAGACACCTACTGTAGACCACATCACACCTAGACACCTACTGTAGACCACACCACACCTAGACACCTACTGTAGACCACATCACACCTAGACACCTACTGTAGACCACACCTAGACACCTACTGTAGACCACACCTAGACACCTACTGTAGACCACACCTAGACACCTACTGTAGACCACACCTAGACACCTACTGTAGACCACACCTAGACACCTACTGTAGACCACACCTAGACACCTACTGTAGACCACACCACACCTAGACACCTACTGTAGACCACATCACACCTAGACACCTACTGTAGACCACACCACACCTAGACACCTACTGTAGACCACATCACACCTAGACACCTACTGTAGACCACACCACACCTAGATACCTACTGTAGACCACACCACACCTAGACACCTACTGTAGACCACATCACACCTAGACACCTACTGTAGACCACATCACACCTAGATACCTACTGTAGACCACATCACACCTAGACACCTACTGTAGACCACATCACACCTAGACACCTACTGCAGACCACATCACACCTAGACACCTACTGTAGACCACATCACACCTAGACACCTACTGTAGACCACACCACACCTAGATACCTACTGTAGACCACATCACACCTAGACACCTACTGTAGACCACACCTAGATACCTACTGTAGACCACATCACACCTAGACACCTACTGTAGACCACATCACACCTAGATACCTACTGTAGACCACACCTAGACACCTTCTGTAGACCACATCACACCTAGATACCTACTGTAGACCACACCTAGACACCTACTGTAGACCACATCACACCTAGATACCAGCTAAACTGGTTTCTCTACAGGTAACCAACCATGTAGACATCAGCATCGCAACATCTGATCATATTAACATCTGGTTCATGGGCCGAGATGGAAGTGAGATATTCACCTATAAGATATCTATAGGTAGGTGAGACGGGTGGGCGAGACAGGTACCTGCAGAGCATGTCTGCCATGATGTCGAGAGCCTCCAGTTGTACCGAGACGTCCTCCTGCTTAGCGATAGCGCTGGTTAGCCTCCCAGTAATCTTCTTACACACGCTGGCCGCAAGCGCAGAGCCTACACCCACAGAAGCACATTATTATGCTAGTTAATTTGTCTGTTCTAGACAATTACCACTATGGCGTTTTTCCACTAGGCTATACTGGCCTGGCTCGGCATGGTTCGGTACGGAGGCCCAGCACGGCTGGGATCTGCATTTCCTTTACACCCGGCCTTCCCACTTGAAAACTTGTCTAACTGATGACGCGCTTGTCTTGAGTCCATGACACAACAACACTCACACTTTTATTGCCCATTTAGTTTTATATTATAGCCTACCTTAAAATGGGATTGATTCGTTTAAGATACATTTAATATATTTGGGTTGTTTCAGCCGGATGGCGACACACACAATGAGATCCGCGATGATCAGTTTGACCTTCAATATTGGCCCTTTTTGTTTCAAATCTCAATAGCTTATTGAGAGCTGATTCATTTCATATTAGTCCTGTTTACACATTGGATAATGGTTCACATATATAGAGGTAGCAGTGTTCTTACCACTAGAGGCAGCAGTGTTCTTACCACTAGAGGCAGCAGTGTTCTTACCACTAGAGGCAGCAGTGTTCTTACCACTAGAGGCACCAGTGTTCTTACCACTAGAGGCAGCAGTGTTCTTACCACTAGAGGTAGCAGTGTTCTTACCACTAGAGGCAGCAGTGTTCTTACCACTAGAGGCAGCAGTGTTCTTACCACTAGAGGCAGCAGTGTTCTTACCACTAGAGGCAGCAGTGTTCTTACCACTAGAGGCAGCAGTGTTCTTACCACTAGAGGCAGCAGTGTTCTTACCACTAGAGGCAGCAGTGTTCTTACCACTAGAGGCAGCAGTGTTCTTACCACTAGAGGCAGCAGTGTTCTTACCACTAGAAGGCAGCAGTGTTCTTACCACTAGAGGCAGCAGTGTTCCTTACCACTAGAGGCAGCAGTGTCTTACCACTAGAGGCAGCAGTGTTCTTACCACTAGAGGCAGCAGTGTTCTTACCACTAGAGGCAGCAGTGTTCTTACCACTAGAGGCAGCAGTGTTCTTACCACTAGAGGCAGCAGTGTTCTTACCACTAGAGGCAGCAGTGTTCTTACATAGAGGCAGTGTTCTTACCACTAGAGGTCAGCAGTGTTCTTACCACTAGAGGCAGCAGTGTCTTACCACTAGAGGCAGCAGTGTTCTTACCACTAGAGGCAGCAGTGTTCTTACCACTAGAGGCAGCAGTGTTTCTTACCACTAGAGGCAGTGTTCTTACCACTAGAGGTAGCAGTGTTCTTACCACTAGAGGCAGCAGTGTTCTTACCACTAGAGGTAGCAGTGTTCTTACCACTAGAGGTAGCAGTGTTCTTACCACTAGAGGCAGCAGTGTTCTTACCACTAGAGGCAGCAGTGTTCTTACCACTAGAGGCAGCAGTGTTCTTACCACTAGAGGCAGCAGTGTTCTTACCACTAGAGGCAGCAGTGTTCTTACCACTAGAGGCAGCAGTGTTCTTACCACTAGAGGTCGCAGTGTTCTTACCACTAGAGGCAGTGTTCTTACCACTAGAGGCAGCAGTGTCCTTACCACTAGAGGCAGCAGTGTTCTAACCACTAGAGGCAGCAGTGTTCTTACCACTAGAGGCAGTGTTCTTACCATTAGAGGCAGCAGTGTTCTTACCACTAGAGGCAGCAGTGTTCTTACCACTAGAGGCAGCAGTGTTCTTACCACTAGAGGCAGCAGTGTTCTTACCACTAGAGGTCGCAGTGTTCTTACCACTAGAGGTAGCAGTGTTCTTACCACTAGAGGTAGCAGTGTTCTTACCACTAGAGGCAGCAGTGTTCTTACCACTAGAGGTAGCAGTGTTCTTACCACTAGAGGTCGCAGTGTTCTTACCACTAGAGGTCGCAGTGTTCTTACCACTAGAGGCAGTGTTCTTACCACTAGAGGCAGCAGTGTTCTTACCACTAGAGGTCGCAGTGTTCTTACCACTAGAGGTAGCAGTGTTCTTACCACTAGAGGCAGCAGTGTTCTTACCACTAGAGGTCGCAGTGTTCTTACCACTAGAGGTCGCAGTGTTCTTACCACTAGAGGCAGCAGTGTTCTTACCACTAGAGGCAGCAGTGTTCTTACCACTAGAGGCAGCAGTGTTCTTACCACTAGAGGTAGCAGTGTTCTTACCACTAGAGGCAGCAGTGTTCTTACCACTAGAGGCAGCAGTGTTCTTACCACTAGAGGCAGCAGTGTTCTTACCACTAGAGGCAGCAGTGTTCTTACCACTAGAGGTCGCAGTGTTCTTACCACTAAAGGCAGCAGTGTTCTTACCACTAGAGGCAGCAGTGTTCTTACCACTAGAGGCAGCAGTGTTCTTACCACTAGAGGCGGGAGGCAGCTCTCCGATGACGGTCTTGAGGCCGATGGAAGAGATGTCTCGAAGCTGCTCCTTGTCAGACAGCATGTTGGTACAGAGCGTGTCCACGATGGTCTCCACCTGGTACTCCTTCACCTTGCTCACCAGAGGCCCAAGGCTGCAGGCCAAACACACCCAGTCACACCTCCGTTTCTCCATCACTATCCAACACAATTCACCGTTCGGTTTTGGGGTCACTGTTTTCGGTTCGGTACGTTTTTGGTAAAGCACGGGATGAAAAAAGTGTGTTTATATATATGTGTGTGAGTGTACATGTAAATGTACACTGCGCACACACACACACACACACACACACACACACACACACACACACACACACACACACACACACACACACACACACACACACACACACACACACACACACACACACACACACACACACACACACACACACACACACACACACACACTGCCCTCCACTATTATTGGCACCCCTGTTTAAGATGTGGTCGAGGACTTCCAAAAATTCTCCTTTTTTTTTAACAACATAGAACCCAAATGCAAAAAAAAATGCAAATTTTTCTTTTTATTCCAACCTTTTATTTAAGTACATTACTTTGGTGTAAAATAAATAAATCACACATTTAGAAAAAAAAAAACTTGAAATCATGTGTCCCACAATTATTGGCACCCCTGATGTTAATACTTTGTACAACCCCCTTTTGCCAACAAGACAACTAGTCTGATGGTTGTTTTGGAGACTTTGTGACCCCAAGATGCCACTCTTTGATGCAATTCTGTGACAGTGAGCTTAGGACTTTTTTTTACTTCTCTTACCATCCTCCTCACTGTGCGTTGTGGCAAGATAAACTTGGGACCTCTTCCAGCCTTGTTTGTCACTGTTCCAGTTGTTTTAAACTTCTTAATGATTCCTCTGACTGTAGATACGGGCAAGTTAAGGCGAGTGGCTATTTTCTTGTAGCCATTGCCTGACTTATGAAGGTCGACACAAATCTGCCTTACTTGAATGGTGTGTTCTCTTGTCTTTGCCATGTTGACAAATGGGTAAGAGAATTAGGCCTCTGTGTCACGTCATATTTATACCCCAGGGAAACAGGAAGTCATGAATTACTAATTAAAAGTTCCTAGATACCCTGACCAACTTTAGCAACTACAGAAAAATATATTTTTAAAAGAATCAATTACAATTTTCAGCGGAATTGTTAGGGGTGCCAATAATTGTGGGACACATGATTTCAAGTTTTTTTTTTTCTAAATGTGTGATTTTATTTTTTTTACCACCAAAGTAACGTACTTAAATAAAAGGTTGGATTTTTCTCTTTTTTTGCATTTGGGTTCTATGTTGTTAAAAAAAAGGGAGAATTTTTGGAAGTCCTCGACCACATCTTAAACAGGGGTGCCAATAATAGTGGAGGGCACTGTATATATATACATATATGACTTTCTTTCGCCAATAACTTTATTTGAAGGTTTTTTCACCGCATGCCTTTTTGAACTTGAACTTTTCCATCCCTAGTAGTATGTAGTGTGTAGTAGTGTGTGTAGTGTCTAGTGTAGTAGTGTGTGTAGTGTGGAGTGTATAGTGTGTGGTAGTGTGTAGTGCGTAGTAGTGTGTAGAAGTGTGTGTCTAACCATTTGACAGCAAGGTTCTGAACTTCTCCATTTTTATCCTCCAACAGCTTGAGAATCATCTTCACCACCTGAGAACCAATTAGTCAACCAATCAATGAACCAATCAGTCAACTAATAAATAAACCAATCAGTCAATCAATCAACTGCCCTGATGTCCGGCAGTATTATAGCAGACGTACGGTATTACAAAACTAGACAGTACCATTTAGGGACGGACCCTTACCATTTTTTCATTTCTCATCCTGCAATATCTGCCGATGACGACCAGATATTCCGATGTTTTATTTCCTTCGTTTAAAAAGCTGAATTTTAGGCTAGCCCATAATGTAACTACATACATGACATGTAAAATTATTTCTTAAAAACTAACCCTCTGTTGCAGATCATCCATACACAATACACATTGAAAGTTTCCATCTCTATACAATTCACATAAAGAAATACAAATAAACCAAATAATTCAAATCTATTTGATGCACTACAAACACTGATTCACCCTCCATAATGAATAGAGCCATTAAATGCGTGTTGCTCTTGGCGCATCGCACAGAGAAAGGGACAGCTACGCTTAGCGAACTCGCTAACCCGGAAGTGATCGCTGCAGTGACCTTTGGATAAACAGATAATGAGTTGGGGCCATGGTCATGCTGTATGTTATATATAAATTAGAAATGGTTCAACTGATGTTTAGGTGTCTTTCTGGATAGATTATGAAAAAGGTAAGACAGTGCAAAGTGAATATAAATACTATTGCATCATCTCTCTTTCGGCTCAATAGCAGCTTTGATTTGGCAAAGTTTAGTGAGAAATAAAGGACAACTAATCTACTTGTAGACTTCAGCCTCCGATATCACATTTTACCACTGGTCCAACACTGGGTATCCTTAGTACTACATACAGTACCCTTTACTACAACAACCTAAAGCATAATGGTACTATTAATATTGATGATAATCATCTGGGTTTCCTTGGCTTCAGAGAGGGCCTCACTATGCCAACAGTAGCTCCAAGTACAGTAAAGACCAAGGATCTGTTTTACCTTATTGACAG
Source organism: Lota lota (assembly GCA_026745465.1). Taxonomy (NCBI): domain Eukaryota; kingdom Metazoa; phylum Chordata; class Actinopteri; order Gadiformes; family Lotidae; genus Lota; species Lota lota. The sequence goes on along the minus strand of JACYXH010000483.1, from coordinate 649,284 downwards.
AAATCTATGAATATCCTGGAATAATTGATGACCATTTAATAAACTAAAATATATATTAAGCTTGATTAAATGAAGCCCAGTCAACAAACATTGGAAGGGCCATGCCGGTCCTGGTCCACAGATGACTAATAACATCTGTATTCATCTGCCCATTCATTTGTGAACACCTTTTTCATCTGACCATCATTTTAAAGTAGAAATAGAAAATGTACTCTAAACACGAATGAAGCTTTCCCAGCCCTCCCCTCCACACACGCCACTTCCTCAGTGCAGGACTGACTGGTCCTTTTAATGCATAACAAGAACGCTGTTAGCCAGCCCAAGACCTTCTTATCCACGGGACTGACCCTAATCTACCTGTAGGTCTACAACGTAGCGCCATCAGCTGGCCAAAAGGCCACATTGCAGCCAAAAATCGATTGATTTGGAGATGATGGTATGTGACGTTTTCTCAATTAATTCTCTCTTTGGCGGTCAGGATTTTGTTTTGACGGACAGTGTTATCATTTTGGCGGCCCCCAAAGAATTATCAATGTAGGAAAAACCCAGTTAATATAATAATAACAGCAACAACAACAACCACTCACCTTCCTCTCGCTGTCGTCATCCAGCTTTATGGAATCCTTCTGGAGTTCCGTCATCAGGTCGTTAGTGGCCATGAACCTAGAGAGACAGACAGGTCGTTAGTGGCCATGAACCTAGAGAGACAGACAGGTCGTTAGTGGCCATGAACCTAGAGAGACAGACAGGTCGTTAGTGGCCATGAACCTAGAGAGACAGACAGGTCGTTAGTGGCCATGAACCTAGAGAGACAGACAGGTAGTCAGACAAGTCGTTAGTGGCAATGAACCTTGCGAGAGAGACAGGTGGACCGACTACAGAGACAGGTATTCAAGCAGCAGGTAGGGGTTAGACAGTACAGATAGGTCATCAAGGAGCAGGTATGGGTTGGACAGGTCATTAAGGAGCAGGTAGGGGTTAGTCAGTACAGACAGGTCATTAGGGAGCAGGTAGGGGTTAGACAGTACAGAGACAGGTCATTAAGGAGCAGGTAGGGGTTAGACAGTACAGAGACAGGTCATTAAGAAGCAGGTAGGGGTTAGACAGTACAGAGACAGGTCATTAAGGAGCAGGTAGGGGTTAGACAGTACAGAGACAGGTCATTAAGGAGCAGGTAGGGGTTAGACAGTACAGAGACAGGTCATTAAGGAGCAGGTAGGGGTTAGACAGTACAGAGACAGGTCATTAAGGAGCAGGTAGGGGTTAGACAGTACAGAGACAGGTCATTAAGGAGCAGGTAGAGGTCAGACAGTACAGACAGGTCATTAAGGAGCAGGTAGGGGTTAGACAGTACAGAGACAGGTCATTAAGGAGCAGGAAGGGGTTAGACAGTACAGAGACAGGTCATTAAGGAGCAGGTAAGGGTTAGACAGTACAGAGACAGGTCATTAAGGAGCAGGTAGGGGTTAGACAGTACAGAGACAGGTCATTAAGGAGCAGGTAGGGGTTAGACAGTACAGAGACAGGTCATTAAGGAGCAGGTAGGGGTTAGACAGTACAGAGACAGGTCATTAAGGAGCAGGTAGGGGTTAGACAGTACAGAGACAGGTCATTAAGGAGCAGGTAGGGGTTAGACAGTACAGAGACAGGTCATTAAGGAGCAGGTAGGGGTTAGACAGTACAGAGACAGGTCATTAAGGAGCAGGTAGGGGTTAGACAGTACAGAGACAGGTCATTAAGGAGCAGGTAGGGGTTTGGACATCTTGCTCTACGATGGACATTGAGGATCGAACCCAGGACCTTTCGGATGGGAGTCAAAACACTAACCACCAGTCAAGATCGATGTGACGTGATGTGAAATATGGAGCTGAAAACCAATTACTTGTAAGATACTTCCGTCCATGAGGGGTTATACTCTACACAGATCGCTCATGATATCACTGCTAAGCTAACAGCTACATGTTGTCAACATTAGCTTGCAGCATGACGGGCTACATGGAGCAGCATGACGGGCTACACCGAGCGGCATGACGGTCTACACGGAACAGCATCCGGGCTAAATGCTACTAAATATTAGCAGTTACAACAGTCTCTAAACCCCGCCATCTGTCCGTCGCCATAAGTTAACCGACATGACAGACCCCTGACAAACGGTGCTTGTGTTTGTTATCATGTTGGCTAACTGCCGTTATTCAAACAGGTGGGTTAGCTATCCTAGTTAGCTTCCACACAGCAAGGCCTGCTGGTAGCAGGGTGCTAACCAAGCCCTCAGTGTGTTCGGTTGGTCCGTTCAGACCGTCCTCTCCCGGGTCCCGGAGGCTTCAATACCTGAAATCCTTGTCGCTGGACGTCATCTTCTCCAGGAGGTTGGAGATATGGTACGAGGCGCTCGCCATGCTAGCCGTTAGCCGTTAGCCGTGTGCTAATCAGTGTTGAGTGTGTGAGGGAGCCGCTATCCGCTGGTCGAGTGCTCTAGGAGTAGAGAAGCTTGTGTCACTCCTTCAGTCGGGTTCAGTCCGGGTTCACTGATAATAGTCGGGACGAGTTGCGTTCTGGGTTCGCATCCCGCAGAGTCTGGGTGTGTTGGTTTGAATGGAGGTCTGCTCTGCAGATGGGCGGGGTTAACACAGGTCAAAGTTGACCTCTCTCTTTTCAGTTGCAGAAATGAAGAACTATTGCAGAAATGCTTGTCCAACCCCCTGGCATACCGTTAGTCCCCAGGCCACTATGTTGAATGGTCCATCATGTTTAGTGTCTGCCTCCACTTGGACACCTTTATTTTTGCATCTATCTTTTTACTTCTCTTATTGTGTAGACACGTTTTCTGTTTGTTTTTAGTGCTTTTATTTTTTAACTTAGACTTTTTAATTCTTGCTCTGTACTTTCTGCTGGATTTAGATAAATAAAGCAGGCTACTCTTTTCTTTTTAAGAAAACAATACATGTCATCTTATTTCAAGACGGATTCACTGCGTGTTTTACATTCAACACAGAAAGGTTTCATAAAACAGAGGGCCATATTGAAAAACATTTACGATAAATACGATGTAAATATATTTCTGTATTTTCGGTTACTATAACGCCTTGTTCGTCCAGCAGAGAGAAGCAGAGTAAAGGCCGTGAAACATTACGCCATCTAGTGGTCACCTCAACCTTAGCGCTCGGTCGGAAAGAGTCATCTTTCAATTTCATTCAATTCAATTTCATTTGTGTAGCCCTTGCATCCCTTACATCCCATCCAACCCATCACAGTGACAGTCTCAAAGGCCTTCACAGGCCATATATGTATGACCCCCCACCCCCCCCCCCCCCCCCCCCCCCCCCCCCCCAGCCCCCCAAAGGGCAAGAAAAACTCCCTTAATTAGCAAGGAAGAAATCTTGAGAAGGAACGCAGAGTGGGGTTCCCTCCTTCCAGGGATGGTGAGGAGTGCAATGGGGGCCATCATTGACATACATACAAGCAAACATTTTAAATCATTAAGTTAATACAAATGAGTATAGTGTCTAAGGTGATGGGGTGCTGGCCGGTTAAGGGTAAGGGGAGTCCAGGCATCCAGTCATAGTCATGGCAACACGCTACAACAGATGGAATAATGAATTAGACGGGGAAAGGTGCACTATAAGGAATAATAAGGTCCTTCAGCATTGGTCGGATTTTAGCAATGTTTCTCCGATGGAAGAATGCAGTTCTTGTGATACCTTTTACACGTTAGTCAAAAGAGCATAGGGTCAAAAAGACACCAAGATGTTTCGGACCAGAAGACACTGAATGAAATATATCTCCATCTCGTCCGCCGAAATACCCACTACTGATGGAGACGAGATGTTAATGGAACTTCAAAAATGTGTATTACAGACAGACACACACACACACGTGCGCTACACACACACACACACACACACACACATACATGCGCACACACACACACCATGCACATTCTAGTGTGTGTGTGCAGTGAGTCATGTATTGGTTCAGTAGTGGTTCAAGTCCCTCAGGCTCTCTTTCCCCCTCTCTCTCCATTTCTTCCTCTCTCCCCCCTCTCTCCCATTCTTCATCTCCCTCCCATCTCTCTCCCTTTCTTCACCTCCCTCCCCGTCTCTCTCTCCCTTTCTTCACCTCCCTCCCGTCTCTCTCTCCCTTTCTTCACCTCCCTCCCCGTCTCTCTCTCCCTTTCTTCACCTCCCTCCCCGTCTCTCTCTCCCTTTCTTCATCTTCCTCCCCCTCTCTTTCCCTTTCTTCATCTTCCTCCCCCCTCTCTTTCTTTCTTCATCTCCCTCCCCCTCTCTCTCTTTCTTCATCTTCCTCCCTCCTCTCTCTCTTTCTTCATCTCCCTCCCCCTCCCTCTCTCTCTTTCTTTCTTCATCATCCTCCCCCCTCTCTCTCTCTTTCATCTCCCTCTCTCTTTAAGGCATAAGCTTCTATGCATAACTCCATCATTTCCTGAGTGACTGATTCATTGTGTGTGTGTGTGTGTGTGTGTGTGTGTGTGTGTGTGTGTGTGTGTGTGTGTGTGGCCTCATTCTAAAGATTACTGTCATAAACATCACTCTGTGTTGCTCTGACGCTGAGACAGAAATTATTCTGACTTTACTGGTCAGGTCACTAAGGAGCAGGTAGGGGTTAGACAGTACAGAGACAGGTCACTAAGGAGCAGGTAGGGGTTAGACAGTACAGAGACAGGTCATTAAGGAGCAGGTAGGGGTTAGACAGTACAGAGACAGGTCATTAAGGAGCAGGTAGGGGTTAGACAGTACAGAGACAGGTCATTAAGGAGCAGGTAGGGGTTAGACAGTACAGAGACAGGTCATTAAGGAGCAGGAAGGGGTTAGACAGTACAGAGACAGGTCATTAAGGAGCAGGTAAGGGTTAGACAGTACAGAGACAGGTCATTAAGGAGCAGGTAGGGGTTAGACAGTACAGAGACAGGTCATTAAGGAGCAGGTAGGGGTTAGACAGTACAGAGACAGGTCATTAAGGAGCAGGTAGGGGTTAGACAGTACAGAGATAGATTTAAAACTCATTTTTACAGAAACAATGTATCTTTCTCTTTAAAGGTCCTGGTTATACTTCATGCTTATTGGATCTTTCTTATCCAAGTTCAAATTCCAAACTGCTAAAAGTGTGCAGGTCACCGGGTACACTATCAGTATTATACTAAAGCAACTGCTCACTTACAGGTGCACCCCTTTTTAAAAGGTTCAGTCGTCTTTTATATGAACATACACACAACCTGTAAATCAAAGCATTTCCAGCCTAATATCACACATTCTAGGAGACAAAATGCACCTCTAATGTAGTATCAAATAGACTTTATCATGGCCCAAAATGCACCTCTAATGTAATATCAAATAGACTTGATCATGGCCCAAAATGCACCTCTAATGTGATATCAAATAGACTTTATCATGGCCCAAAATGGATTTCATGCCTCAATAGTAAAACACTGCTGAAACCAGTTCCTTATTCAGATTCAAAACTTGGTCCTATTAATGATAGTGCTTTTTGCCATTTCTATCAAATAAATTGTGGCGTATCAGGGGTTAAATCAACGGGCCATCCAAATGCATGCTGGTCCATGAAGGAAACTCCTTACACTATTGATCCATTCATGCCCAATCCAGTCTCTTTCAGTCTGGCCCAAATGGGTTTCCCTAAAACACAAGGGGTTAAATCATGCAGGCTAATTCAGGGCAGCATTTCAGGGGTTAAATCATGCAGGCTAATTCAGGGCAGCATTTCAGGGGTTAAATCATGCAGGCTAATTCAGGGCAGCATTTCAGGGGTTAAAACGTCTTGGGCTGTTTCACAGCTGTGCAACATCAGTCTGCAGATAAATGAATCTAGCCAGGACCAAACCGATTTGAATTCCACGTTCAAATACACAGCTGAAAACCCATTTCCTAATCCTGAATCAGGACTTTGTTCACTTACACCTATCAAGGATTTAGGCGTTTGCCGTCTTATACAACTTTTACAACTCTACCTACAAGTCCTCCTGGAGCAGAACAGGAACTTCTTTTTGCTGCTGTTTAGACATGAAGTACACTTTGGGTCTGGCTGCATTCCATGTTCCTCAACGCATGAGTCACTGGAAGAGTTCCTTTCTGTCCCAGCGTTACAACATGGTAGTGTCTCCTCTGCTAAGACTCTTTACTGTTGTTGTAGAGCATCAAGTACAACGTTATCCAAACAACACATGGCCACACTCTGCTAGTTAAATATATAGTCATGCTAATTCTAACTGTAACTAAACTAAGCTCAAGCAGACAGCGGCACACATTTCTTACCTCTTCCTACGTTACCCATCAACAGATGATCTCCTGTAGGCCTACAGCCATCAGGTGACCTCATCAGGTGACCTCCTGTAGGCCTACAGCTCATCAGGTGACCTCCTGTAGGCCTACAGCCATCAGGTGACCTCATCAGGTGATCTCCTGTAGGTCTACAGCCATCAGGTGACCTGGATGGATGGGGAATGGGTCAATAGTATATGGAGTTACCTTCATGGACCAGCATGCATTTGGGTGGCCCGTTGATACACCACATCTCATTTGATAAAGGTTTGTTTCGTTTGATGACCTTGAGGAAGCGTATTTGGCCAGGATGGATATGTGCGACCTGACATGTTCAGTCCATCCAGAAACCAGGGTTTTGCTTTAGGGGAGGGGCTTTGTCACAAACGTTAGCGTTGCGGTAGACGGCTTAAAACACAACTGTCCGGTCTCTAATGTTTTCTGGTGTTACTCCACCTTCATGTGCAAATGAAGAAGGAAACTTGTGTTTATGTGGATTTGGGGGGCAGGGACCTTTAAGACTGAGAGCATTCTATCTCCCCCCTCCCCTCCCTCCGCTCCCCCCCCCCTCCCTCCGCTCCTGGCTGAATGAATGAAGACGCTCCCTCCGCGTGCACATCCCGCACGGTACCGGTGAGCTCGCCCCTTACTGCACAGCACGAGCCGTTTAACCGATCACTTACTGTCCGCTCCAGGTTAACGGCAAGAGACCACCTCAGCACGCACGGCTCGGTTGTCTGGCGGTTACCTTCACGTTCTTCACATTCCCCCTCGCGCCCCTCTCTCCGTCTCCTCGCGACATCACCGCGAGGCGCGAGGGGTCGAGTTACACAGAGGGAGAGAGAGAGCGAAGCGGACGTGGAGGAAGCCAGTGTAGCAGCCTGCTAAGCTAACGAGCCATGTTGTTGGATGTGGGATTGTTTTAGCGGGCCACCGTGGACTCCTTAGCCGCCCTGAGGTGCATCATGCCCGGCTGGAAGAAAAACATCCCGGCCTGTCTGCAACCGGACCAGGAGGGAGGTAGGGGTGTGTGTGTGCGTGTGTGTGTGTGTGTGTGTGTGTGTGTGTGTGTGTGTGTGTGTGTGTGTGTGTGTGTGTGTGCGTCTGTGTTGGTGAGAGAGCGAATGGGAGATGGTGTGTGTGTGTACGTGTGTGTGTGCGCGTACACGGGAGTACGCACCCCGTGTACCCGGAGAACGGGACTCGCGGAAACGTCAGCGGCCCGGAAACCATGTCGGAGACCGAGGGACTGTTCGGTGGTCCCTCGTGCCTCCGCACAGGGTGAAACATGTTGGGTGTAACTACCGGGGCTCGGGTCGCAAGAGCTCGGCTTTCTTAACGGGCTGGCGGATCCGTGTCGTCTTGTCGCAGAGCGGACATGGTAACCCGCACGGTACCCGGTGCCGGTCTCATGGCGGGACCTATCGGCTAATCAATCATCACCAATAGTAATAAATAATATAGCTCACATCATTTAGAGTAACGGAGTGGGAGTGGTTGAGTGGTCTGACGTCACCGGAAGTGAGATGGGATCTGTGGATGTGTGTGATGGTGGGTGGGGCGTTGGAGGTGTCTAGCTGCTAGAACCAACGAACTTGAACTGTAACTAACCATTAGTAACTGTAAAGGACCTTTCAGTCTGTCTTAAGCTCCGACTACTAACTAAATAAACCAATACACAACACACACACACACACACACACACACACACACACACACACACACACACACACACACACACACACACACACACACACACACACAATGGCCAGGTATCTGTGTGTGTCTAATTGAGTGTGTTTGTGTGTGTGACTCTGTGCTCTCTGAAGACCAGTGGACTTTAGGGCAGAGTTGTCACCATAACATGTTGTTAACATATTAAACACCCATAGTAACATGTTGTTACCATAGTAACATGTTACCATAGTAACACCTTACACGAGTAGCATGTAAACATATTAAACACCTTCCATCCTACCACCTTTTATCCACCTTCTATCCTACCACCTTTTATCCTACCACCTTCTATCCTACCACCTTTTATCCACCTTCCATCCTACCACCTTCTATCCTACCACCTTCTATCCTACCACCTTCCATCCTACCACCTTCCATCCTACCACCTTCTATTCTACCTTCTATCCTACCACCTTCTATCCTACCACCTTCTATCCTACCTTCTATCCTACCACCTTCTATCCTACCTTCTATCCTACCACCTTTTATCCACCTTCAATCCTACCACCTTCTATCCTACCACCTTCTATCCTACCTTCTATCCTACCACCTTCTATCCTACCACCTTCTATCCTACCACCTTCTATCCTACCTTCTATCCTACCACCTTCTATCCTACCACCTGTTATCCACCTTCCATCCTACCACCTTCTATCCTACCACCTTCTATCCTACCACCTTCTATCCTACCACCTTCTATCCTACCACCTTCTATCCTACCACCTGTTATCCACCTTCCATCCTACCACCTTCTATCCTACCACCTTCTATCCTACCACCTTCTATCCTACTACCTTGTAATGTACGGAGTAAGGTATCATATCATACTATAGAGTAATGTTTAGAGTAATGTACACACAAACGCGCTCACACACACATACACGTACAGAGAGAGAGAGAGAGAGAGAGAGGTGAAGTGAGAGAGAGAGAGAGAGAGAGAGAGAGAGAGAGAGAGAGAGAGAGAGAGAGAGAGAGAGAGAGAGAGAGAGAGAGAGAGAGAGAGAGGTGAAGTGAGAGAGAGAGAGAGAGAGAGGGGGTGAAGTGAGAGAGAGAGAGAGAGAGAGAGAGAGGGGGTGAAGTGAGAGAGAGAGAGAGAGAGAGAAAGAGGGGGTGAAGAGAGAGAGAGAGAGAGAGAGAGAGAGAGAGAGAGAGAGAGAGAGAGAGAGAGAGAGAGAGGTGAAGTGAGAGAGAGAGAGAGAGAGAGAGGTGAAGTGAGAGAGAGAGAGAGAGGGGGTGAAGTGAGAGAGAGAGAGAGAGAGAGGGGGGGTGAAGTGAGAGAGAGAGAGAGAGAGAGAGAGAGAGAGAGAGAGAGAGAGAGAGAGAGAGAGGGGGGTGAAGTGAGAGAGAGAGAGAGAGAGAGAGAGAGAGGGGGTGAAGTGAGAGAGAGAGAGAGAGAGAGGGGGGGTGAAGTGAGAGAGAGAGAGAGAGAGAGAGGGGGTGAAGTGAGAGAGAGAGAGAGAGAGAGAGAGAGAGGTGTAGGTGTATTGTGAGGGCGAGCTCTGCATAGTGTAGGTTCAGTTGAGAGTGACATCACCAAAGAAATCTCTCTCACCATTTCGTCGCCTCACACCATCCTTAAATGGTTAGCGTAGCTGCTAGTTAGCGTAGCTGCCAGTTATCTGGCAGGATGCTAGCGGCTCTGAGGCACTGGCGGAGCGCCAGGTGCTACCGGCCAGAAGTGGACTACCAGGAGGGTTATGAAGACCTGGACCACTACACACACACACACCTGGATGAGACACACACACACACACACACACACACACACATACACCTGGGTGAGACACACACACACACACACCTGGATGAGACACACACACACACACACACACATACACCTGGGTGTGACACACACACACACATACACCTGGGTGAGACACACACACACACATACACCTGGGTGAGACACACACACACACACACACCTGGATGAGACACACACACACACACACACATACACCTGAGTGAGACACACACACACACACATACACCTGGGTGAGACACACACACACACATACACCTGGGTGAGACACACACACACACAAACCTGGATGAGACACACACACACACACACACACATACACCTGGGTGAGACACACACACACACACATACACCTGGGTGAGACACACACACACACATACACCTGGGTGAGACACACACACACACACACACCTGGATGAGACACACACACACACACACACATACACCTGGGTGAGACACACACACACACATACACCTGGGTGAGACACACACACACACATACACCTGGGTGAGACACACACACACACCTGGGTGAGACACACACACACACACACATATACCTGGGTGAGACACACACACACACACACACACCTGGGTGAGACACACACGTGTGTGTGTGTGTTTAACCACCAGGTGTTTTGCTAGTCATAATAACAGGGAGGAAGTGTTCACTGTGGAATGTTAACACACACACACACACACACACACACACACACACACACACACACACACACACACACACACACACACACACACACACACACACACACACACACACACACAGAGTAGTTTTAAGACAAAGGTGATATCAGTATGTACTGTAGTACCATGTTAGTCCTGTGGTACTAAATGTGTGATGTCATATGGAGAGGGTAATGGAACCAGCAACGTCTCTTACACAACACCACTTACCCCCTCCCTCCCCCACACACCCCCTGCATTCTCTATGCTGCTCTCATCATCTTCATCCATACCCTCCCCCCTCTCCCCTCTGCACAGCCTAGACCCCTCCCTCCCTCCCTCTGTCTCTCATGGACCAACGCACATCTGCAGCAGTCGACGCATCTCTCTCTCTCTCTCTCTCTCTCTCTCTCTCTCTCTCTCTCTCTCTCTCTCTCTCTCTCTCTCTCTCTCTCTCTCTCTCTCTCTCTCTCTCTCTCTCTCTCTCTCTCTCTCTCTCTCTCTCTCTCTCTCTCTCTCTCTCTCTCTCTCTCTCTCTCTCTCTCTCTCTCTCTCTCTCTCTCCCTCCTTTGGTCTCGTCCGTCTGGTCTGTTGTGCGTGTACGTGGTGTGTGGTCCTTGCGGGTCGTAGCGGCGTGTGTGTTGCAGCGGCGTGTGTGTCGCGGCCGTGTGTGTGTCCGGGCCGGGCGTGGTGTGTCGTCCTTGCTGGTCGTAGCGGTGGGTTCCATGGCGACGTGAGGGAGGGGGGAAGGTGCTGCAGAGACGCCATGATCGCCCTGTCGTTCAAATGCCGCTGCCAGATCCTCCGCAGGGCCAACAAAGGTAGAGAGAGGTTACACACGGCCGTGTGTGTACGTGTGTGTGTACGTGTGTGTGTTACACACGGCCGTGTGTGTACGTGTGTGTGTTACACACGGCTGTGTGTGTACGTGTGTGTGTTAGACGGCTGTGTGTGTGTGTTACACACGGCCGTGTGTGTACGTGTGTGTGTTACACACGGCTGTGTGTGTACGTGTGTGTGTTACACACGGCTGTGTGTGTGTACGTGTGTGTGTTACAGACGGCTGTATGTGTGTACGTGTGTGTGTTACACATGGCTGTGTGTACGTGTGTGTGTTACACACGGCTGTGTGTGTGTACGTACGTACGTGTGTGTACGTACATGTGTGTGTGTGTACGTACGTGTGTGTGTACATACCTGTGTGTGTACATACGTGTGTGTGTACGTATGTGTGTGTGTACGTACATGTGTGTACATACGTGTGTGTACGTACGCGTGTGTGTACGTACGTGTGTGTGTGTGTGTACGTGTGTGTGTGTGTACGTACGTGTGTGTGTACGTACGTGTGTGTGTGTGTGTGTACATACGTGTACATACGTGTGTGTGTACGTACGTGTGTGTGTGTGTACGTACGTGTGTGTGTACGTACGTGTGTTTACATACGTACGTGTACATACGTGTGTGTGTATGTACGTGTGTGTACGTACGTGTGTGTGTGTGTACGTACGTGTGTGTGTACGTACGTGTGTGTGTACGTACGTGTGTGTGTGTGTGTACGTACGTGTGTGTGTGTACGTACGTGTGTGTGTGTGTGTACGTACGTGTACATACGTGTGTGTGTACGTACGTGTGTGTGTGTGTGTGTGTGTGTGTGTGTACGTACGTGTGTGTACATACGTACGTGTACATACGTGTGTGTGTATGTACGTGTGTGTGTGTGTGTGTGTACGTACGTGTGTGTGTGCATCCTGATAGATAATGTAGAGCACGGGAGAATCTGACAGAAGGAGAGTGCAGCTGGATTATTGTCATTGGTTTTATACTCCTCATTATGATGACTAGCAGGCTGTAGATGTTGGACTGAGCGTGTTCTGCTGCCTGATTCATGGCCTGTTGGATAAGGGAGAGCACGGGAGAGCTGGATCATCAGTATTACCATGAGGTTGTAGATGTTCTGGTACCAGCGAGCCATGGCCTGTTTCTCTACATCTCTTCTAAACCTTCACTACATACGTAAGCCCTGCTGGCCACACATCACCAGTGGCTAGGTAGCACAAGTAGGAGCAGTATAGTAATATGGTAGCAGTATAGTAGCATGGTAGCAGTATAGTAGCATAGTAGCAGTATAGTAGCATAGTAGCAGTATAGTAGCATAGTAGCATAGTAGCAGTAGTAGTATAGGAGCATAGTAGCAGTTTAGTAGTATAGTAGCAGTAGTATTATAGTAGCAGTAGTAGTATATTAGTAGTAGTAGTATAGTAGCAGTAGTAGTATATTAGTAGTAGTAGTATAGTAGCAGTAGTAGTATATTAGTAGTAGTAGTATATTAGCAGTAGTAGTATATTAGCAGTAGTAGTATAGTAGCAGTAGTATTATATTAGCAGTAGCAGTATAGTAGCATAGTAGCAGTAGTATATTAGCAGTAGTAGTAGTATATTAGCAGTAGTAGTAGTATATTAGCAGTAGTAGTATAGTAGCATAGTAGCAGTAGTAGTAGTAGTATAGTAGCAGTAGTATTATAGTAGCAGTAGTAGTATATTAGTAGTAGTAGTATAGTAGTAGTAGTACAGTAGCAGTAGTAGTAGTAATAGATTCTCTGGTTAGAAGCATAACGTCCTTAATAGTATAATATGTGTTCAAATAATGTAGGTATTTATGAAAAAAATTGTATCTTATATTGGTAAATATGTAGATTATTTGAAGATTATATAGTTAAGCTAAACTCAGCTATAAACACATTTCTAATGGTATGTGTGAAGCAGTGAGAGAATCTGTGACCTACATCTGGACGAGGGGGATGGGCTCTTAGCTTTCATCTTCTGACACACACACACACACACACACACACACACACACACACACACACACACACACACACACACACACACACACACACACACACACACACACACACACACACACACACACACACACCGATTCATATGCTTTGGCAACATACATGATGTGTATTTGCATGCCAATAAAGCTTCTTATGAATTGAGTGGATAACACAATCTTACTCTCTGTTCTACAACATACTATGTTCTACTACAGTCTATGTTCTACTACAGTCTATGTTCTACTACAGACTATGTTCTACTACAGACTATGTTCTACTACAGTCTATGTTCTACTACAGTCTGTTCTACAACAGTTTATGTTCTACTACAGTCTATGTTCTACTACAGCCTGTTCTACTACAGCCTGTTCTACTACAGTATGTTCTACTACAGTCTATGTTCTACTACAGACTATGTTCTACTAGTCTGTTCTACTACAGTCTGTTCTACTACAGTCTATGTTCTACTACAGTCTGTTCTACTACAGTTTATGTTCTACTACAGTCTGTTCTACTACAGTATGTTCTACTACAGTCTGTTCTACTACAGTCTGTTCTACTACAGTCTATGTTCTAATACAGACTCTGTTCTACTACAGTCTGTTCTACTACAGTCTATGTTCTACTACAGCCTGTTCTACTACAGTCTGTTCTACTACAGTATGTTCTACTACAGTATGTTCTACTACAGTCTGTTTTACTACAGTTTATGTTCTACTACAGTCTGTTCTACTACAGTCTATGTTCTACTACAGCCTGTTCTACTACAGTATGTTCTACTACAGTCTATGTTCTACTACAGACTCTGTTCTACTACAGTCTGTTCTACTACAGTCTATGTTCTACTACAGTCTGTTCTACTACAGTCTGTTCTACTACAGTTTATGTTCTACTACAGTCTGTTCTACTACAGTCTATGTTCTACTACAGTCTGTTCTACTACAGTCTTATGTTATACTACAGTCTTATGTTATACTACAGTCTGTTCTACTACAGTATGTTCTACTACAGTCTATGTTCTACTACAGTCTATGTTGTACTCTATGTTCTACTACAGTCTATGTTCTACTACAGTCTATGTTCTACTCTATGTTCTACTACAGTCTATGTTTTACTCTATGTTGTACTACAGTCTATGTTGTACTACAGTCTATGTTCTACTACAGTCTGTTCTACTACAGTCTATGTTGTACTCTATGTTCTACTACAGTCTATGTTGTACTCTATGTTCTACTACAGTCTATGTTTTACTCTATGTTCTACTACAGTCTATGTTCTACTACAGTCTATGTTCTACTACAGTCTATGTTCTACTCTATGTTCTACTACAGTCGATGTTCTACTACAATCTCTTTCTCTCACGTTTTCCTTTAGATGAGGGGCCATATGGGAAACATTCTGGGGGGTCGCGACCTCCTGATGGAACCCTGGCTATCAGAAGACAAAGTATTCCAGGTAACACACACACACACACACACACACACACACACACACACACACACACACACACACACACACACACACACACACACACACCTGTACATCTGTTCTGGAAATATTCAGGCAGCTGATGAAAGATGAATGGTAAAATGCCGTGTGTGTAGCTCCCTCTATAGGGACAGACAGACGGGTACATACATGGTGGACAGACTGGTGTACGCTGTGTGTTCTGATGTAGAGGAATTCCGCGGCTGCTCATTGGTGGAGCTGGTGAAGAAGGAGGGTACTACGCTAGGACTGACCGTCTCCGGCGGCGTGGACAAGGACGGCAAACCCCGCGTGTCCAACCTGAGACAGGGAGGAACCGCTGCTAGGTAACCAACTAACTAGCTGACTAACCTGTCTAACCTGAGACAGGGAGGAACCGCTGCTAGGTAACCAACTAACTAGCTAACTAACCTGTCTAACCTGAGACAGGGAGGAACCGCTGCTAGGTAACCAACTAACTAGCTAACTAAACTGTCTAACCTGAGACAGGGAGGAACCGCTGCTAGGTAACCAACTAACTAGCTAACTAACCTGTCTAACCTGAGACAGGGAGGAACCGCTGCTAGGTAACCAACTAACTAGCTAACTAACCTGTCTAACCTGAGACAGGGAGGAACCGCTGCTAGGTAACCAACTAACTAGCTAACTAACCTGTCTAACCTGAGACAGGGAGGAACCGCTGCTAGGTAACCAACTAACTAACTAACCTGTCTAACCTGAGACAGGGAGGAACCGCTGCTAGGTAACCAACTAACTAACTAACCTGTCTAACCTGAGACAGGGAGGAACCGCTGCTAGGTAACCAACTAACTAGCTGACTAACCTGTCTAACCTGAGACAGGGAGGAACCGCTGCTAGGTAACCAACTAACTAGCTAACTAACCTGTCTAACCTGAGACAGGGAGGAACCGCTGCTAGATAAGCAACTAGCTAGCTAACTAGGTGTAGGTGGGTAACCGTAGCTAGGTAAGCAACTAGCTAGCTAACTAGGTGTAGGTGGGTAACCGTAGCTAGGTAAGCAGCTAGCTAGCTAGCCAGGTGTAGGTGGGTAACCGTAGCTAGGTAAGCAGCTAGCTAGCTAGCCAGGTGTAGGTGGGTAACCGTAGCTAGGTAAGCAGCTAGCTAGCTAGCCAGGTGTAGGTGGGTAACCGTAGCTAGGTAAGCAGCTGTCTCCCTGGTCAGGAGCGACCAGCTGATGGTGGGGGACTACATCCGCTCCGTCAACGGGATCAACCTCACCAAGTTCCGTCACGATGACATCATCAGCCTGCTGAAGAACGTGGGGGAGAGGGTGCTGCTGGAGGTGGAGTACGAGCTGCCCACCCTCGGTACGCACACACACGCACGCACGCACGCACACACACACACACAACCCCCCCCCACACATACACACGCACGCACACACAAACATACGCACACACGCGCACACACACACACACACACAACCCCCCCCCTCACACACACACACACGCGCACGCACGCACGCACGCACACACACACAACCCCCCCCCACACACACACACAAACACACGCACGCACACACACACGCACACGTACACACACACACCCACACACACATGCACACCCCCCCACACACAAACATATACACACACAAACACACCTGCCCCCACACACACACACACATTCATATATACCTATTCTAATATGAGTAGCCAGCGATGGACATTAAATGAAAGCAGTGTGGTGTTGTGTTAATGGTGTGAGTGTTAATAAAGTTGTGTTTGCAGCCATCCAGGGGTCAGGGGTGCTGTTCAAGAACCTGGAAGTGACTCTCCATAAGGAAGGAAACACATTTGGCTTCGTCACACGAGGTAACCCTGCTCTAAGTACAGTATTTCTAAAGTATATATTATGCAGTACATGCAGTATATCTAGATTACACTGACACAGTGTGTGTGTGTGTGTGTAGGCGGCGCCCACGAGGACAGGAATAAGTCCCGGCCCATCGTCATAACAATGATCCGTCCAGGTGGACCGGCCGACAGGTGAGATGATATCAAACTGGACATTCAGAAGTCATGAAGCAGACTGTTCATCACTCTGGGAGCATGACTGCAGCTTCTGTGGTTAATAGAACACATTCTGACAGAAGTGATTATCACCATGATGAGCTCTCTCTCTCTCTCTCTCTCTCTCTCTCTCTCTCTCTCTCTCTCTCTCTCTCTCTCTCTCTCTCTCTCTCTCTCTCTCTCTCTCTCTCTCTCTCTCTCTCTCTCTCTCTCTCTCTCTCTCTCTCTCTCTCTCTCTCTCTCTCTCTCTCTCTCTTGCCCCCCAACTCCATCTCTCTCTCTCCTCACCCTCTCCTCTCCACTCTCTCTCTCTATGCTCCGTTCACTAGCTGCTCACTCGCATCAGTTTCGTCTCCATGGCATCTCTCCTCATGAAGCAGTTCTACATAGGATAATGCTCCTCTCACACCCTTGTATTCTCCTATACTACTATCTAGTACTACTCTACAATGCTGCTAGAGTATGATCTGTGTCTATCATGGGTAATACTACTATAACTATCTATACTATAACTCTCCTAACTCTCCACGCTGATAGAGTATTGGGTACAGACTAGCTATAACTAGACTATATACTCGTAGTGTACACACTAGCTTGCTGACAAGATGGTTTCCTACTTAACTAAATACTACTCTAGTAACACTGCTGACCCAGTGATTACTAACTACCTTCACTGATATACTCTGTCTACTATAACTAGTACTATTGGTCCATCCGAATCCTCACACTACCGTCCTCACCTACTCCCATCCTGATCCTGTCTCCCTGCATCTGTTCCCTCTGTCCTAGAGAGAGTTTTATCCAATCAAACATCCCGCAGTGGGCGTTGCCTGCTCTAACTATCCATCTATTCCGCTAACATAGACATCCAACTCAGGTGAAAGCCTGGAGCATACTGACGCCGGTGACAGGACCCACAAACACATAATTAATGACCTCCACCTTAATACTACACTAACTCGCTGACCCCAATACTTAACACTAACCCCTGACCTAACCATGACGTGTCCATCATGGGTAATACTACTATAACTAGTACTACTATAACTAGTGCTACACACCGCTGATAGAGTATGACGTGTCCATCATGGGTAATACTACTATAACTAGTACTACTATAACTAGTACTACACACTGCTGATAGAGTATGATGTGTCCATCATGGGTAATACTACTATAACTAGTACTACTATAACTAGTACTACACACTGCAGATGTGTCCATCATGGGTAATACTACTACTACATCTGCTAATATGACTAATCGTGCTACTAATGCATACCTTCCATTCCCAGACTCTGTTGCCACGGCATCAGGTCCCTTGCTAGTGGAGGTTGCCAAGGCGACGGGCTCCAGCCTGGGCGTTGCTCTGTCTACCTCCATCTTCTGTAACAAGCAGGTCATCATCATAGACAAGGTGAAGCCTGGCAGCATCGCAGACCGGTAAGACAACCCTAAACACTAACCCCTGACCCCAAACTTAACACTAACACTAACCCCTGACCCCAAACTTAACACTAACCCCTGACCCTAACCACTGACCCCAAACTTAACACTAACCCCTGACCCTAACCACTGACCCCAAACTTAACACTAACACTAACCCCTGACCCTAACCCCAAACTTAACACTAACACTAACCCCTGACCCCAAACTTAACACTAACCCCTGACCCTAACCACTGACCCCAAACTTAACACTAACCCCTGACCCTAACCACTGACCCCAAACTTAACACTAACACTAACCCCTGACCCTAACCCCAAACTTAACACTAACACTAACCCCTGACCCCAAACTTAACACTAACCCCTGACCCTAACCACTGACCCCAAACTTAACACTAACCCCTGACCCTAACCCCTGACCCCAAACTTAACACTAACCCCTGACCCTAACCCCTGACCCCAAACTTAACACTAACACTAACCCCTGACCCTAACCCCAAACTTAACACTAACACTAACCCCTGACCCCAAACTTAACACTAACCCCTGACCCTAACCACTGACCCCAAACTTAACACTAACACTAACCCCTGACCCTAACCACTGACCCCAAACTTAACACTAACCCCTGACCCTAACCCCTGACCCCAAACTTAACACTAACACTAACCCCTGACCCTAACCCCAAACTTAACACTAACACTAACCCCTGACCCCAAACTTAACACTAACCCCTGACCCTAACCACTGACCCCAAACTTAACACTAACACTAACCCCTGACCCTAACCACTGACCCCAAACTTAACACTAACCCCTGACCCCAAACTTAACACTAACACTAACCCCTGACCCTAACCACTGACCCCAAACTTAACACTAACACTAACCCCTGACCCTAACCCCAAACTTAACACTAACACTAACCCCTGACCCCAAACTTAACACTAACCCCTGACCCTAACCACTGACCCCAAACTTAACACTAACCCCTGACCCTAACCACTGACCCCAAACTTAACACTAACCCCTGACCCTAACCACTGACCCCAAACTTAACACTAACCCCTGACACTAACCCCTGACCCCAAACTTAACACTAACACTAACCCCTGACCCTAACCACTGACCCCAAACTTAACACTAACCCCTGACCCTAACCCCTGACCCCAAACTTAACACTAACCCCTGACCCTAACCCCTGACCCCAAACTTAACACTAACACCTGACCCTAACCCCTGACCCTCACTTCCACCCCTGACACTAACACCTGACCTTAACCCTGGCCTTAACCCTGCCCCTTACCTCTGACCTTACCCCTGACCCTTACCATGACCCTGACCCCTGACCTTAACCCTGACCACGTGTGTCTACAGGTGTGGTGCGTTGCATCCAGGTGACCACATCCTGTCTGTGGACGGCAGTTCTATGGAGTTCTGCTCGCTGGCTGAAGCTACGCAGCTTTTGGCTGCTTCCTGTCAGCTGATCAAGATGGAGATTCTCCCCCACCACCAGACCAGACCGGCCATCCAACCTGCGGACCAAGGTTCATATCAAGCCCTCCCTTAGGTCCTCATCCCGATTCAATAGCAGGATGACTTTGAACCCCAGAGGGCTGAGAGCTGTATCTGTTTGGTGGGTTAGGGTTCTGATAGGCTCAGGGTTAGGGTTCTGATAGGCTCAGGCTTCTGATGGGCTCAGGGTTAGGGTTCTGATAGGCTCAGGCTTCTGATAGGCTCAGGGTTAGGGTTCTGATAGGCTCAGGGTTAGGGTTCTGATAGGCTCAGGGTTCTGATAGGCTCAGGCTTCTGATAGGCTCAGGGTTAGGGTTCTGATAGGCTCAGGGTTCTGATAGGCTCAGGGTTAGGGTTCTGATAGGCTCAGGGTTCTGATAGGCTCAGGGTTAGGGTTCTGATAGGCTCAGGGTTCTGATAGGCTCAGGGTTCTGATGGGCTCAGGGTTAGGGTTCTGATAGGCTCAGGGTTAGGGTTCTGATAGGCTCAGGGTTCTGATAGGCTCAGGCTTCTGATGGGCTCAGGGTTAGGGTTCTGATAGGCTCAGGGTTCTGATGGGCTCAGGGTTAGGGTTCTGATAGGCTCAGGGTTCTGATAGGCTCAGGGTTCTGATAGGCTCAGGGGTCTGATGGGGTCAGGGGTCAGATGGGGTCTGATGGGGTCAGGGGTCTGATAGGGTCAGGGTCAGAGGTCTGATGGGTTCAGGGTCAGGGGTCTGATGGGGTCAGGGGTCTGATGGGGTCAGGGGTCAGGGTCAGGGGTCTGATGGGGTCAGGGTTAGGGGTCTGATGGGGTCAGGGGTCAGATGGGGTCAGGGTCAGGGGTCAGGGTCAGGGGTCTGATGGGGTCAGGGTTAGGGGTCTGATGGGGTCAGGGGTCAGATGGGGTCTGATGGGGTCAGGGGTCAGATGGGGTCTGATGGGGTCAGGGGTCTGATGGGGTCAGGGGTCAGATGGGGTCAGGGTTTTAGGTCCTGAGACCTGATTGTAGAGCTCTGGAAGACCGGACTGATGCTGTCAGGTCTCACTGCAGGGGCTGGGATTAACCCCACGTGTGTGTGTGTGTGTGTGTGTGTGTGTGTGTGTGTGTGTGTGTGTGTGTGTGTGTGTGTGTGTGTGTGTGTGTGTGTGTGTGTGTGTGTGTGTAGTCAAGGTGCAGCGCAGTATGCGACCCCTCCCCTGGGAGAGTGAGGGTGTTGGCTCCTCCCCTCCTCCCTTCTCCCCCTACCAGCACTACAACACCTACCACCCAGACCACTCCTCCAGGACCCTGAACCACAGCAAGACCACTAACCCCCGTACGTCCTCCCTCCCCTCCTCTCCTCCCTTTCGTCTCCTCTCCTCTCCTCTCCTCACTCCTCCCCTCTTTTTTCTTCCTTCCTCTCCCCTCTCTCCTCCCTCCTCTCCCCTCTCCCCCTCCCCTCCCCTCCCCTCCCCTCCTCCCTCTCCTCCCTCCCCTCCTCTTCTCTCTCCTCTCCTCCCTCCCCTCCTCTCCTCTCTCCTCCCTCCTCTCTCCTCTCCCCCTCCCCTCCCCTCCTCTCCTTTCTCCTCTCCTCCCTCCTCTCCTCCCTCTCCTCCCTCCCCTCTCCTCTCCTCTCCTCTCTCCTCTCTCCCTTCCTCTCCTCCTTCCTCTCCCCCTCCTCTCCTCTCTCCTCTCCTCCCTCCTCTCCTCTCTCGTCTCCTCCCTCCTCTCCCCCTCCTCCTCCTCTCTCCTTCCTCTCCTTATGGAGGGAGAGAGGAGGTGTTCACATTAGATCTCTGTGTGTCTCTCTGTAGCCCAGTCCTTTTCCCCAGGCTCCATGTCAGCCTACAGTCTCTCTCCTCCCTCCTCTCCCCCTCCTCCTCCTCTCTCCTTCCTCTCCTTATGGAGGGAGAGAGGAGGTGTTCACTTTAGATCTCTGTGTGTCTCTCTGTAGCCCAGTCCTTTTCCCAGGCTCCATGTCAGCCTACAGTCTCTCTCCTCCCTCCTCTCCCCCTCCTCCTCCTCTCTCCTTCCTCTCCTTATGGAGGGAGAGAGGAGGTGTTCACATTAGATCTCTGTGTGTCTCTCTGTAGCCCAGTCCTTTTCCCCAGGCTCCATGTCAGCCTACAGTCTCTCTCCTCCCTCCTCTCCCCCTCCTCCTCCTCTCTCCTTCCTCTCCTTATGGAGGGAGAGAGAAGGTGTTCACATTAGATCTCTGTGTGTCTCTCTGTAGCCCAGTCCTTTTCCCCAGGCTCCATGTCAGCCTACAGTCTCTCTCCTCCCTCCTCTCCCCCTCCTCCTCCTCTCTCCTTCCTCTCCTTATGGAGGGAGAGAGGAGGTGTTCACTTTAGATCTCTGTGTGTCTCTCTGTAGCCCAGTCCTTTTCCCCAGGCTCCATGTCAGCCTACAGTCTCTCTCCTCCCTCCTCTCCCCCTCCTCCTCCTCTCTCCTTCCTCTCCTTATGGAGGGAGAGAGGAGGTGTTCACTTTAGATCTCTGTGTGTCTCTCTGTAGCCCAGTCCTTTTCCCCAGGCTCCATGTCAGCCTACAGTCTCTCGTCCATCAGCATGGGGACCCTGCCCAGGAACATGTATCCCAGCAGCCCCCGTGGCACTCTGCACAAGAGGAAGAGCAAGAAGAAGGACTTCAAGAGCTCTCGTAAGGACCACCTTTCAACTCTTAGTCTCACCTTTAACCCCTCATTCTGACCTCTGACCCCTCACACTGACCTCTAACACCTCAGTCTGACCTGACACTTCAGTCTGACCTCTGACCCCTCACACTGACCTCTAACACCTCAGTCTGACCTGACCCTTCAGTCTGACCTCCAACCCCTCAGTCTGACCTCTAACCTTTAACCCCTCAGTCTGACCTCTGACCCCTCACACTGACCTCTAACACCTCAGTCTGACCTGACCCTTCAGTCTGACCTCTAACCTTTAACTCCTTAGTCTGACCTTTGACCCCTCACACTGACCTCTAACACCTCAGTCTGACCTGACCCTTCAGTCTGACCTCCAACCCCTCAGTCTGACCTCTGACTTCTGACCCCTCAGTCTGACCTCTGACCCCTCACACTGACCTCTAACACCTCAGTCTGACCTGACCCTTCAGTCTGACCTCTAACCTTTAACTCCTTAGTCTGACCTTTGACCCCTCACACTGACCTCTAACACCTCAGTCTGACCTGACCCTTCAGTCTGACCTCTAACCTTTAACTCCTTAGTCTGACCTTTGACCCCTCACACTGACCTCTAACACCTCAGTCTGACCTGACCCTTCAGTCTGACCTCTAACCTTTAACTCCTTAGTCTGACCTTTGACCCCTCACACTGACCTCTAACACCTCAGTCTGACCTGACCCTTCAGTCTGACCTCTGACCCCTCACACTGACCTCTAACACCTCAGTCTGACCTGACCCTTCAGTCTGACCTCCAACCCCTCAGTCTGACCTTTAACCTTTAACCCCTCAGTCTGACCTCTGACCCCTCACACTGACCTCTAACACCTCAGTCTGACCTGACCCTTCAGTCTGACCTCTAACCTTTAACTCCTTAGTCTGACCTTTGACCCCTCACACTGACCTCTAACACCTCAGTCTGACCTGACCCTTCAGTCTGACCTCCAACCCCTCAGTCTGACCTTTAACCTTTAACCCCTCAGTCTGACCTCTGACCCCTCACACTGACCTCTAACACCTCAGTCTGACCTGACCCTTCAGTCTGACCTCTGACCCCTCACACTGACCTCTAACACCTCAGTCTGACCTGACCCTTCAGTCTGACCTCCAACCCCTCACACTGACCTCTGACCTCTGACCCCTCAGTGTCCCTGGCATCCAGTACAGTGGGCCTGGCAGGGCAGGTGGTCCACACGGAGACCACTGAAGTCCTGTTGCTAAGCGATGGTATTATGGGCTTTGGCATCCAGCTGCAGGGGGGGGTGTTTGCCACGGAAACACTCTCCTCCCCCCCCCTCATCGCTTACATGGACCCAGACAGCCCTGCAGAGAGGTACACACACACACACACACACACACACACACACACACACATACACACACTGGAAGGGGGGATTTACGTGTGTGTGTGTGTGTGTGTGTGTGTGTGTGTGTGTGTGTGTGTGTGTGTGTGTGTATGTGTGTGTGTGTGTGTGTGTGTGTAGGTGTGGTATCCTCCAGATAGGGGACAGGATATTGTCCATAAATGGAGTTCCAACCGAAGATTCCACTCTGGAAGAGACCAATCAGCTGCTGAGAGACTCGTCTATCACAGCCCAACTCACCCTGGACATAGAGTTTGATGTAGCAGGTACACACACCCACACACACCCACCCACCCACACCCACCCACCCACCCACACACACACCCACACACACCCACCTACCCACACCCACACACACCCACACACCCACACCATAATAACCAGGTGTGTTCTCCCTCTCCAGAGTCGGTGGTTCCCAGTTCTGGAACATTTCATGTTAAACTTCCCAAGAAACCAGGAGTTGAGCTGGGGATTACAATCAGCTGTA
>JACYXH010000483.1:577500-620000 GCA_026745465.1 Lota lota | reverse complement strand
GCTAGCACCGCTAGGGGCCTATAGCGTGCTAGCACCACTAGAGCCCTATAGCGTGCTAGCACCACTAGAGCCCTATAGCGCTAGCACCACTAGGGGCCTATAGCGTGCTAGCACCGCTAGAGCCCTATAGCGCGCTAGCACCACTAGAGCCCTATAGCGTGCTAGCACCACTAGAGCCCTATAGCGTGCTAGCACCACTAGAGCCCTATAGCGTGCTAGCACCACTAGAGCCCTATAGCGCGCTAGCACCACTAGAGCCCTATAGCGCGCTAGCATCACTAGAGCCCTATAGCGCGCTATAGGGCATCATAGCATCTAGGACCACAGGACTGGTACATAGGAGGTTGCACCTTAGCCTGTTGGCTGGATGTGTTCCACGTCATGTATATGTTTGTATTTACAGGACCGGTGCCATCCACGTGGGAGACCGTATCCTAGCCATCAACAGCAGCAGTCTGAAGGGCAAGCCGCTCAGCGAGGCCATCAGCCTGCTGCAGCAGGCGGGGGAGACTGTCACCCTGAAGATAAAGAAACAGCAAGACTGTACGACACATGTGCACAGAATTACACACACACACACCTTTATAGAGCGCCTGACTCAACACGTAGAGCTCAACACGTAGAGCCTGACTCAACACGTAGAGCCTGCCTCAACACGTAGAGCTCAACACGTAGAGCCTGACTCAACACGTAGAGCTCAACACGTAGAGCCTGACTCAACACGTAGAGCTCAACACGGAGAGCTCAACACGTAGAGCTCAACACGTAGAGCCTGACTCAACACGTAGAGCTCAACACGTAGAGCCTGACTCAACACGTAGAGCTCAACACGGAGAGCTCAACACGTAGAGCTCAACACGTAGAGCTCAACACGTAGAGCTCAACACGTAGAGCCTGACTCAACACGTAGAGCTCAACACGTAGAGCTCAACACGTAGAGCTCAACACATAGAGCTCAACACATAGAGCTCAACACGTAGAGCCTGACTCAACACGTAGAGCTCAACACGTAGAGCCTGACTCAACACGTAGAGCTCAACACGTAGAGCTCAACACGTAGAGCTCAACACGTAGAGCTCAACACGTAGAGCTCAACACGTAGAGCCTGACTCAACACGTAGAGCTCAACACGTAGAGCTCAACACGTAGAGCTCAACACGTAGAGCTCAACACGTAGAGCCTGACTCAACACGTAGAGCTCAACACGTAGAGCCTGACTCAACACGTAGAGCTCAACACGTAGAGCTCAACACGTAGCCTGACTCTGTTATGGACAAGACGCGCCGTCATTATGTCGGTCACTGAGACAGTTAATGCTGATGCTACCAGAGATATAGATATCGATTTAATAACACTCCAACTGGATCTCAACCCATAGTGGGTTCTGACCAGTAGCTTGGAGGGTCTGACGACGGCAGGAGGCACCGATGGGCCGACATGGTGTCTGGTAGCTAAACGAGCTCAACGCTAACATACGGAGTGTCTATTGACTGGGTTCATGGGTTAGCTTAATGTTTGGAGTCATCGAGCCATGCTAGGTCATTTCTTTGATTTCCCCCCCTAGTGAAAACATTGTGGCTGGTGCCCCACCACTCGAGTTGGGAACCGAAAGAAGGGCCGATGTAAAGATATCCTCTTTGTTTCCAGTGTCCAGTCCGAAGGCGTGTGCGGTCAGCTCTTCTGGGGTGTTGGGGGCGGAGCCTGGGCAGGAGGAGGAGCCTATTGTGGTTGCTCTGCCCCCCGGACAGAGACAGTTCAGTAACCTGCCATCGGTGGACAGCGCTGTGGAGTCCTGGGATGGCTCTAATGTAGACAGTGTGTTCAACAACGCTGGTACGTAACCCCTGACCCCTAGTGAAACGCTATCATTTGGACTTCTGAGCAGTACTGTTGACTTTAGAAGCTCATCTGTGTGCGTGTCTCCAGGTTACCAATCCTACAGTTTTAATGAGTGGCGTAGCCCAAAGACAAACAACAGCCAATCATCGACCACCGCCCGCCAGAGAACCAATCCGCTGTCAGACCTGGGACTGAGTGACGACGACTGGGACCGCCCCCCGCTCACCGGGTGAGAGAGAGAGATTAGCATTAGCAGAAATGGTGTTTTAGCTTGAAGCTACCTAGCAGTAACAGAAATGGTGTTTTAGCTTGAAGCTAACTAGCAGTAACAGAAGGGTGTTTTAGCTTGAAGCTACCTAGCAGTAACAGAAATGGTGTTTTAGCTTGAAGCTAACTAGTAGTAACAGAAGGGTGTTTTAGCTTGAAGCTAACTAGCAGTAACAGAAGGGTTTTTTAGCTTGAAGCTAACTAGCAGTAACAGAAGGGTGTTTTAGCTTGAAGCTAACTAGCAGTAACAGAAGGGTGTTTTAGCTTGAAGCTAACTAGCAGTAACAGAAGGGTGTTTTAGCTTGAAGCTAACTAGCAGTAACAGAAGGGTGTTTTAGCTTGAGGCTAACTAGCAGTAACAGAAAGGGTGTTTTAGCTTGAAGCTAACTAGCAGTAACAGAAAGGGTGTTTTAGCTTGAAGCTAACTAGCAGTAACAGAAGGGTTTTTTAGCTTGAAGCTAACTAGCAGTAACAGAAGGGGGTTTTAGCTTGAAGCTAACTAGCAGTAACAGAAGGGTGTTTTAGCTTGAAGCTAACTAGCAGTAACAGAAGGTTTTTTTAGCTTGAAGCTAACTAGCAGTAACAGAAGGGTGTTTTAGCTTGAAGCTAACTAGCAGTAACAGAAGGGGGTTTTAGCTTGAAGCTAACTAGCAGTAACAGAAGGGTGTTTTAGCTTGAAGCTAACTAGCAGTAACAGAAGGGTGTTTTAGCTTGAAGCTAACTAGCAGTAACAGAAGGGTGTTTTAGCTTGAAGCTAACTAGCAGTAACAGAAGGATGTTTTAGCTTGAAGCTAACTAGCAGTAACAGAAGGGTGTTTTAGCTTGAAGCTAACTAGCAGTAACAGAAGGGTGTTTTAGCTTGAAGCTAACTAGCAGTAACAGAAGGGTGTTTTAGCTTGAAGCTAACTAGCAGTAACAGAAGGGTGTTTTAGCTTGAAGCTAACTAGCAGTAACAGAAGGGTGTTTTAGCTTGAAGCTAACTAGCAGTAACAGAAGGGTGTTTTAGCTTGAAGCTAACTAGCAGTAACAGAAGGGGGTTTTAGCTTGAAGCTAACTAGCAGTAACAGAAGGGTGTTTTAGCTTGAAGCTAACTAGCAGTAACAGAAGGGTGTTTTAGCTTGAAGCTAACTAGCAGTAACAGAAGGGGGTTTTAGCTTGAAGCTAACTAGCAGTAACAGAAGGGGGTTTTAGCTTGAAGCTAACTAGCAGTAACAGAAGGGTGTTTTAGCTTGAAGCTAACTAGCAGTAACAGAAGGGTGTTTTAGCTTGAAGCTAACTAGCAGTAACAGAAGGGTGTTTTAGCTTGAAGCTAACTAGCAGTAACAGAAGGGTGTTTTAGCTTGAAGCTAACTAGCAGTAACAGAAGGGGGTTTTAGCTTGAAGCTAACTAGCAGTAACAGAAGGGGGTTTTAGCTTGAAGCTAACTAGCAGTAACAGAAGGGTGTTTTAGCTTGAAGCTAACTAGCAGTAACAGAAGGGGGTTTTAGCTTGAAGCTAACTAGCAGTAACTGTAGTGTGTGTCTGCAGAGTCAATTATGTCCCCAGTGGCGTAATTTCTGACACCAGGTATCTGACCTTTAAACTTGTACCCTAACCAAATAGTAAACCCTATCTAAGTAAAAACTCTCTACCAGATAATACCCTGATACCTCATAATACCCAGACACCCCACCTGATACCACAATACCCCACCTGATGACACCCAGACACCCCACCTGATACCACAATACCCCACCTGATGACACCCAGACACCCCACCTGATACCACAATACCCCACCTGATGACACCCAGACACCCCACCTGATACCACAATACCCCACCTGATGACACCCAGACACCCCACCTGATACCACAATACCCCACCTGATGACACCCAGACACCCCACCTGATACCACAATACCCCACCTGATGACACCCAGACACCCCACCTGATACCACAATACCCCACCTGATGACACCCAGACACCCCACCTGATGACACCCAGACACCCCACCTGATGACACCCAGACACCCCACCTGATACCACAATACCCCACCTGATGACACCCAGACACCCCACCTGATACCACAATACCCCACCTGATGACACCCAGACACCCCACCTGATACCACAATACCCCACCTGATGACACCCAGACCCCACCTGATACCACAATGCCCCACCTGATGACACCCAGACACCCCACCTGATACCACAATACCCCACCTGATGACACCCAGACACCCCACCTGGTACCACAATACCCCACCTGATGACACCCAGACACCCCACCTGATACCACAATACCCCACCTGATGACACCCAGACACCCCACCTGATACCACAATACCCCACCTGATGACACCCAGACACCCCACCTGGTACCACAATACCCCACCTGATGACACCCAGACCCCACCTGATACCACAATACCCCACCTGATGACACCCAGACACCCCACCTGATACCACAATACCCCACCTGATGACACCCAGACCCCACCTGGTACCACAATACCCCACCTGATGACACCCAGACCCCACCTGATACCACAATACCCCACCTGATGACACCCAGACACCCCACCTGATACCACAATACCCCACCTGGTGATACCTCACCCTGATACCCTATTTCTTGTCAAAGTAGCAGCTGTAATGTGATCTTGACCTCTGACCTCCAGGTTCAGTGTTGGGCACGATGGGACTGAACCGGACCAGGAGGAGAACTTCTGGTCTCAAGCGCTGGAGGACCTGGAGACCTGTGGCCAGAGTGGAATACTGCGAGAGCTAGAGGTACCGCTTTCAGCTAGCTAACAAGCTACTTACTCTCTTCAACTAGCCAACTAGAGATACCGTCACTAACTAGCTAAGGAACAATGACAATGTTATAAAATACACTCAATGTTTTCCAGGATGATTCTGGAGCAGAGCCACAGCTCTGCCTACTGGTAGTCTCTCTCTCTCGCTCTGTGTGTGTTTCTGTAGTTTAAGTGCTATATTCTACAGGATTAACAGAGCTATTAATCCTGCATGTGTTACATCAGCAGGGTTGAACCTCTGGAGATGACCTCTGGTAACCATTGACCCCTGCTGACCTCTGCCTGCACATTCATGTCTCCTCTGGCTTCCTCTAACAAACTACATTTGAATAAAGTGATGCGTGATCCTCTGGGGTTAGAGGCGTCTCCATAGTACTCACAAACAAATGGTAAGCTACGCAACTCGGGAAACACAAAGCAAAAATAACTGCAGCGCGATTTTAAATCTGTATCCAGATACAGAATGCAGGTACAAAATCCCGCTGCATTTATTGTGCTTTGTGTTTTAAGAGTTGCGTAGCTTACCATTTGTTTGTGGTTCTAACCCCAGAGATCCAGTCCTGGGCTGAACGGTTGTGTACTGCTGTTAAACGCAGCATGACGTGTGAGCGAAGCATGCTGGGAAAGCATTTTGAAGTGATTGACAGGCCAGGTGATGCCCTGGATAGAGTGTCTTCCTAACAAGGCGACCTATTGGCTGTTTCTAGGCAACCATCATGTCGGGCTCCAGTCTGAGTTTGAACCATGAGCCACTGCCCCCGCGCTCCAGTCTGGGACGGCAGGCCAGCTTCCAGGAACACAGCAGCACCAGACCTCAGGTACCTAACCAGCAGACGTAGCCACACCCCTAAAGACATGGCCACACCCCTAGACGTAGCCACACCCCTAAATATGTGGTCACACCCCCTAGACATAGCCACACCCCTTAAATACATGGCCACACCCCTTAGACGTGGCCACGCCCCTTAGATACATGGCCACACCCCTTAGATGTAGCCACACCCCTGAGATGTAACCACACCCCTTAAATACATGACCACACCCCTTAGACATAGCCACACCCCTACACCCATAACCACACCCCTTAAAGACAGCCACACCCCTACACCCATAACCACACCCCTTAAATAGATACAAACCCCTTTAACACATAACCACACCCCTTAGACACATAGCCACCCCTAAACACATAACCACACCCCTAAACACATAACCACACCCCTTAAAGACATAGCCACATGCCTAAACACGAAGCCACACCCCTCCACTGATGCTTGCCAATGACGTGTTGCAATTGGATGCTGGGTTAATCCTGTGTTGTGATTGGATGGTGCTGCAGACGGCACCGCGCTCCAACACGCTGCCCTCTGACCCCCAGCGGAGAGCCTTTGCCGTGAGGAAGATGAAGCAGGAAGTCAGCGACATCCTGACACAGAACCCAGTGGAGCTCCACAAGGTATGCTGCTGCTTTTACTAGACTGCTGCTACTGCTACTACTGCTACTACACCTACTACTACTACTGCTGCTACACCTACTACTACTACTGCTGCTACACCTACTACTACTACAAGACTACTACTGCTGCTACTGCTACTACTGCTACTACTGCTACTACACCTACTACTGCTACTGCTGCTACACCTACTACTACTACTACTGCTGCTACACCTACTACTACTACAAGACTACTACTGCTGCTACTGCTACTACTGCTACTACTGCTACTACACCTACTACTGCTACTGCTACTACACCTACTACTGCTACTGCTGCTACACCTACTACTACTACTGCTGCTACACCTACTACTACTACTGCTACTACACCTACTACTACTACTGCTGCTACTGCTACTACTGCTACTACACCTACTACTATGCTACTATACTACTACTGCTGCTACACCTACTACTACTACTACTACTGCTACACCTACTACTACTACTGCTACTACACCTGCTACTACTACTAGACTACTACTACTACTACTACTACTACTACTACTATACTACTACTATACTACTACTACTAGACTACTGCTACTACAACTACTACTACTACTACTACTACTACTACTACTACTGCTACTATACTACTACTACTACTACCTTAATTATGTCTCTTGTATATTTTCTTCACACTAACAATCTCAGACTCTCGGACATCCTTTATCTAAACAGAACCCCTGCAGTGTTAGTGCCTTGCTCTACCAGTGAGACTAGAACCCCTAACTCTGCAACCTGTTTGTGTGTGTGTGTGTGTGGTTGCGTGCGTGTGTGTGGTTGCGTGCGTGCGTGTGTGCGCGTGTGTGTGTGTGTGTGTGTGGTTGCGTGCGTGCGTGCGTGCGTGCGTGCGTGTGTGTGTGGTTGCGTGCGTGCGTGCGTGCGTGCGTGCGTGCGTGTGTGTGTGTGTGCGTGTGTGTGTGTGGTTGCGTGCGTGTGTGTGATTGCGTGTGTGTGCGTGTGTGTGTGGTTGCGTGCGTGCGTGTGTGCGTGTGTGTGTGGTTGCGTGCGTGCGTGTGTGCGTGTGTGTGTGGTTGCGTGCGTGCGTGTGTGCGTGTGGTTGCGTGCGTGTGTGTGATTGCGTGCGTGCGTGTGTGCGTGTGTGTGTGGTTGCGTGCGTGCGTGTGTGCGTGTGCATGTAGGTGAGTCTGGAGAAGGCCTCAGACACTGAGGACTTTGGGTTCAGTGTGTCTGATGGTCTGCTGGAGAGAGGAGTCTACATCAACAACATCAAGCAGGGAGGGGCAGCTCACCGAGCCGGCCTACAGACCTACGACCGCATGCTACAGGTAGGCCTACACACGTTAGCACAGAGCTACGACCCCACGCTACAGGTAGGCCTACACACGTTAGCACAGACCTACGACCGCATGCTACAGGTAGGCCTACACACGTTAGCACAGACCTACGACCGCATGCTACAGGTAGGCCTACACACGTTAGCACAGACCTACGACCGCATGCTACAGGTAGGCCTACACACGTTAGCACAGACCTACGACCCCACGCTACAGGTAGGCCTACACACGTTAGCACAGAGCTAGGACCCCATGCTACAGGTAGGCCTACACACGTTAGCACAGAGCTACGACCCCACGCTACAGGTAGGCCTACACACGTTAGCACAGAGCTAGGACCCCACGCTACAGGTAGGCCTACACACGTTAGCACAGAGCTAGGACCCCACGCTACAGGTAGGCCTACACACGTTAGCACAGAGCTACGACCCCACGCTACAGGTAGGCCTACACACGTTAGCACAGAGCTAGGACCCCACGCTACAGGTAGGCCTACACACGTTAGCACAGAGCTACGACCCCATGCTACAGGTAGGCCTACACACGTTAGCACAGAGCTACGACCCCACGCTACAGGTAGGCCTACACACGTTAGCACAGAGCTACGACCCCACGCTACAGGTAGGCCTACACACGTTAGCACAGAGCTAGGACCCCACGCTACAGGTAGGCCTACACACGTTAGCACAGAGCTAGGACCCCACGCTACAGGTAGGCCTACACACGTTAGCACAGAGCTACGACCCCACGCTACAGGTAGGCCTACACACGTTAGCACAGAGCTAGGATCCCACGCTAAAGGTAGGCCTACACACGTTAGCACAGAGCTAGGACCCCACGCTACAGGTAGGCCTACACACGTTAGCACAGAGCTACGACCCCACGCTACAGGTAGGCCTACACACGTTAGCACAGAGCTAGGACCCCACGCTACAGGTAGGCCTACACACGTTGGCACAGAGCTACGACCCCACGCTACAGGTAGGCCTACACACGTTAGCACAGAGCTAGGACCCCACGCTACAGGTAGGCCTACACAAGATAACACAGAGCTAGGACCCCACGCTACAGGTAGGCCTACACACGTTAGCACAGAGCTACGACCCCACGCTACAGGTAGGCCTACACACGTTAGCACAGAGCTACGACCCCACGCTACAGGTAGGCCTACACACGTTACATTTACATATATCTAGAGCATATATTATATTTGCTCTAGATAAACCATGTGGTTATATAATGTATTCTATTATATTTGCTCTAGATAAACCATGTGGTTATATATAATATAATATTATATTTGCTCTAGATAAACCATGTGGTTATATATTATATTTGCTCTAGATAAACCATGTGGTTATATAATGTATTATATTATATTTGCTCTAGATAAACCATGTGGTTATATAATGTATAATATTATATTTGCTCTAGATAAACCATGTGGTTATATATTATATTTGCTCTAGATAAACCATGTGGTTATATATTATATATTATATTTGCTCTAGATAGACCATGTGGTTATATAATGTATTATATTTGCTCTAGATAAACCATGTGGTTATATAATGTATTATATTATATTTGCTCTAGATAAACCATGTGGTTATATAATGTATTATATTATATTTGCTCTAGATAAACCATGTGGTTATATATTATATTTGCTCTAGATAAACCAAGTGGTTATATATTATATTTGCTCTAGATAAACCATATGGTTATATATAATATAATATATTTGCTCTAGATAAACCATGTGGTTATATATTATATAATATTATATTTGCTCTAGATAAACCATGTGGTTATATAATGTATTATATTATATTTGCTCTAGATAAACCATTTGGTTATATAATGTATAATATTATATTTGCTCTAGATAAACCATGTGGTTATATAATGTATAATATTATATTTGCTCTAGATAAACCATGTGGTTATATAATGTATTATATTATATTTGCTCTAGATAAACCACGTGCGGACGAGGGACTTCGACTGCTGTCTTGTGGTTCCTCTCATCTCGGAGTCTGGAAACAAGCTGGAGCTTGTGATCAGCAGAAACCCCGCCTCTTCCTCCCCAACCGCCAATCACAGCCATGTGCTGGGCCCTGGGCATGCCACCCAGCCAACCAGTAGTGAGCTGGGGGCTGAGGAGGAGGGGCACATCGTATGGAGCCAACCAGGGGAGGCCTTGGGGGCGGGGCTTGGCTGCTCCTTATAGCAGCGGAGCTACGACCTCTAACCCCTAAACAGCTAGCCCGCAAGCACACCAGACCACACCTGGTGGACCAGACCACACCTGGTGGACCAGACCACACCTGGTGGACCAGGCCACACCTGGTGGACCAGGCCACACCTGGTGGACCAGACCACACCTGGTAGACCAGACCACATCTGGTAGACCAGGCCACACCTGGTGGACCAGACCACACCTGGTGGACCAGGCCACACCTGGTGGACCAGACCACACCTGGTGGACCAGGACACACCTGGTGGACCAGGCCACACCTGGTAGACCAGACCACACCTGGTGGACCAGACCACACCTGGTGGACCAGGCCACACCTGGTGGACCAGACCACACCTGGTGGACCAGGCCACACCTGGTAGACCAGGCCACACCTGGTGGACCAGACCACACCTGTTGGACCAGACCAGACCTGGTGGACCAGGACACACCTGGTGGACCAGGACACACCTGGTGGACCAGGACACACCTGGTGGACCAGGCCACACCTGGTGGACCAGGACACAGCAGCACAAAGACCACAACACAGATAGACAGACAGGTAGTGAGAGGATAGACAGAGACAGACAGACTGAGATGTATAGAGATACCGACAGGTAGAGAGACAGACTGACAGGTAGAGACAGAGACAGACAGGTTTTGGTTTTTAGTGCCATGAAGCCCCTCCCACCTGAGCACAGTTTCTATGACAACTCCGTGACGACATGGAGGTTCAATAAAGAATAAAGTTTTTTAGTGTTTACACACGAGGACTGGCCACACTGTGTGTGTGCGTGTGTGTGTATTTGTATGTATATGTGTGTGTGTAGGTGCGTGCATGTGTTTAAGAGACTCAGGCCAGTAAACTCCCACTCAGCTCTCTGGTTGGCTAATAGACATGCCACCTGTCCTCTGATTGGCTGGAACCAGTCAGAAGCCCCACCCCCATGTGAGTCACTGTCGTAGAGCACCGAGCATGCCCCTCCCTCATCTATTATGCTAATCAACCCGCGTGTGTTAGTTAGGACGTTTCCATGGTTACTGAATCACATCCATGATGTAAAATAGATTCAAACTTTTCTACCCCGTGACAAACGTGTGTATGTTGTGTGTATGTTGTGTGTGTGCAAGTGCAAGCCTACTGATATGTTCAAAGCGATGTCACCATCTTGCTGCCTCTACTTCTATATTCACTGTTAAACCTTTTGCACCAACCAATAGGAATCCTCCTTCAGCAGAAGCCAACCAATACGGCTGCTCCTTAGAGGTCATCACAGTTTAATTATCTCACTGGAAGCATACAGTAACCCTGCAGCAACAGGAAGAAGCACTATGCTATCCCAACCAACAGGAAGTAGCACTATGCTAACCTCGACCAACAGGAAGTAGCACTATTCCAACCCTCGTCCAACCAACCGGAAGTAGCGTTTTGCTAACCCTCCACCAACAGGAAGTGTCACAATGCTAACCCTCCACCAACAGGAAGTAGCAATGTCCTAACTCCATTAACAGGAAGTATCACTGTGCTAACCCTCCACTAACAGGAATTAGCACTATGCTAACCCTCCACTTACAGAAATTATCACTGTGCTAACCCTCCAATAACAGGAAGTAGCACTATGCTAACCCTCCTTTAACAGGAAGTATCACTGTGCTAACCCTCCACCAACAGGATGTAGCACTATGCTAACCCTCGACCAACAGGAGGTAGCCCTGAGCTAAATGTCCGGATCAGGGAGTGTTAGGGTGTGAAACTTAAAGCCATAAAGTCACTTCACTAAGGCTACCTGATAGACTATACATGGCTCTGTGTGTGTGTGTGTGTGTGTGTGTGTGTGTGTGTGTGTGTGTGTGTGTGTGTGTGTGTGTGTGTGTGTGTGTGTGTGTGTGTGTGTGTGTGTGTGTGTGTGTGTGTGTGTGTGTGTGTGTGTGTGTGTGTGTGTGTGTGTGTGTATATATATACTGGTCCAGGTTGCAGGGAAGTTATTTGTGAGCTATTATCACAGGCGTGTGTTGTTGTGAACATGGTCTTTACACTATCAGACACGTTGAGTAGAGTAGATTACATGTTGGTGTCTGAAGCTGTAGCCTCCGTTTGTCCTTCCGAGAGGAACCACCAAACAAACTGTATTTTTATTTCCAAAAAGGACTGGGAGGTTGTAAAGTATTTTTGTACAAATTTAATACTTTGGTAGCATGATCTTCCTGGTGTGTTTTCTGTGTTTATGGACGAAGTCCAGCAACACAATCAATAAAGACCTTACAAACCAACCATGTGGTTTCTGTAACACACGCGTTAAACACAATGTATTTGACCACCAGAGGTCACTGTCTGACAACACCGCTGCACCAGAGAGACGCCCCGTGTTCATGGGATTCAATCAAGACGAGACCATAGGAGTCTGAAAAAGACGAAGATGAGCGCATCGTTCAGCAGGGCCGTTACTGGCTTTGAGCGTCCTATGTGGATGCATGGGCCCCCAAAGCCACCAAGGGGCCCAAAAGCTGGCACCCCCCCCCCCAAAGATGGCATCACCCCCCCCCCCCCCCCCCCCAAAAAAGATGCAATTAAATTAAAATGACTGGTGTCTCTTGGTAGCAAGTGTATTGATTGAAAGCATCTGTGCTCTTTAAAATAAATATATGTATAGAATTCAAAGTATAAATCATTGTGTTTGGGGTACAGCAGCGCAGCCAATGGCTGACAGGATGTGCACATAGCAACATAAATTTAGCCAATCAGCGTCCTCGAATGTGATGCTTAAAGGGTGATTCATATATATGGAGTAGGGTCACCTGACGTCATTCACAGGATGATGATGAACGCGGTACTCAAGACACAGGATTCAATAAGATCTCCAAAATCCATTTGAGAGGAGAACTTTGAACTAAATTACATTAATTATAGTAACGTGACAAAACGGTTATTCTGTTCAATGGCCTGATTAATTTCATGTTCATTCTGTGTAATTCATTTTTATTCAAAGCTTTTTGGGAGGAAAGGGATATTTCTATATGTTTAATATCTATCAGTTGCAATGTTTTCCATAATTTTTGTTGCTTAAATTAATGCTGCACATTTAATATAAATGTTTTTAATTTGAGATTTAGTTTTTCATATTTTCCTCTTAAAGTACACCAGATTGCCCCCAGACCAGCTTAGAGGGTTTGGAATCCCCCAGTTTAGTTTAAATAAACTAAACTGTTTAAATAGTTTAAATAAACTAAACTGTTTAAATAGTTTAAATAAACTAAACTGTTTAAATACTTTAAATAAGCTAAACTGTTTAAATACTTTAAATAAACTAAACAGTTCAAATAACAAGACACAGCGAATGTAATGCAGAGACAAAACAATGTCCACTTAATCAGAATAAGTAAGGAAAACTACAGCTCCTACCTCACAAAATGTCCAGGAAGAAGCCTGACAAACTAATAAATTAAAGGGAAAATCCAAATATCCAAATCAAAAAGGAGTTATCCAATATTAATTTGTTCCTTAAATTTAAGTCTACTTTAATCTAGTTCCAAGTGGCTGTTGTTCTACTTCTCTCTCTCCACGGGGCGGCCATCTTGGGTGGTGTCCAAACAAAACTATAACTTGGGTGTGGCCCAATTAACATGCAATTACCTCCACCTGCTTTAAACGACTCCCATTTCACAACACAACCCCATCAGACATGAAAACAGGAAATACAAAACATGTTGAACATTATGTCACTTATAACATTTTCACATGACACACACACACACACACACACACACACACACACACACACACACACACACACACACACATGTTTATGTTTTTAATAGTTTGTTAGCTGCTTCATACCTAACCACCAGTAACATTAGGTTCATATCAGAGATCAAATATAAATATAAAACAGGTTTATATCATTTATAAAATATAAATATAAAACAGCTTCACATCATTTATCAAATATAACTATAAAACAGGATCACATCATATATAAATATAAATATAAAACAGGATCACATCATATATAAATATCAATATAAAACAGGATCACATCATTTATAAATATCAATATAAAACAGGATCACATCACATATAAATATCAATATAAAACAGGATCACATCATATATAAATATAAATATAAAACAGGATCACATCATATAGAAAATAGAGATAATAAACAGGTAGACGTGTAGATCGAGTGCTGTTTTCTGCTTCTCATGACACTCGGTCGGTAATCGACTAGTCTTGTCTAGTAGCCGCAGCTTCTTTCCAGAGTGCTAGCGGAGTTAGCATCCCTGCAGTTATAACTCTATTTTTATAAAACTGTTTCTTTATATCAATACAGCCCTGCCACCCACAGACTCGACATGTCCACGGCACTGGAAACCTACATCAACCGTATCCTTTACGCCTTGAAACGGCTTCATTAACCTTATGTTTGGCGTTAGCAGGCTAGCTCTGTCTAGCTACTGATAAATGGCGCTCGGAGCTAGGCTAGCTCTGGTAAGCTTGCTATCTGCACAGTCCTGTTGTATTAGTCCGAGGTTCTTATGTTTCAAACGGGACTCCTAACAGCTCTTTGTTCCTTAACTCAGATTCAGGTACCGTCGCCATAGTCACCTCGGACGGCCGGATGATAGTGGTGAATAAAAGTGTTTTCAAAGTACCTGATTGGGCATTCTTCTGGTCACTAAAATGTGAAGCCTAAAGTGTGTGTGTGTGTGTGTGTGTGTGTGTGTGTGTGTGTGTGTGTGTGTGTGTGTGTGTGTGTGTGTGTGTGTGTGTGTGTGTGTGTGTGTGTGTGTGTGTGTGTGTGTGTGTGTGTCAGGGCACTCTGAAGGGCTTTGACCAGACTATCAACCTGATTCTGGATGAGAGCCATGAGAGGGTGTTCAGCTCCTCTCAGGGGGTGGAGCAGGTGGTGCTAGGGCTCTACATCGTCAGAGGAGACAACGTGTGAGTACCTCCTAGCTACCTCCCTTGTACCTTGCCTACCTCCTAACCACCTGGCATCTACCTACTGTGTGTGTGTGTGTGTGTGTGTTGCAGGGTGGTGATCAGTGTGTGTGTGTTGCATGGTGGTGATCAGTGTGTGTGTGTTGCAGGGCGGTGATCAGTGTGTGTGTGTGTGTGTTGCA
The DNA here is from genome assembly GCA_026745465.1 of Lota lota. Lineage (NCBI taxonomy): Eukaryota > Metazoa > Chordata > Actinopteri > Gadiformes > Lotidae > Lota > Lota lota. The sequence continues at coordinate 604,927 of JACYXH010000483.1, read as the reverse complement.
GGGTGGTGATCAGTGTGTGTGTGTGTGTTGCAGGGTGGTGATCAGTGTGTGTGTGTGTGTGTGTGTGTGTTGCAGGGTGGTGATCAGTGTGTGTGTGTGTGTGTGTTGCAGGGCGGTGATCAGTGTGTGTGTGTGTGTGTGTTGCAGGGCGGTGATCAGTGTGTGTGTGTGTGTGTTGCAGGGTGGTGATCAGTGTGTGTGTGTTGCAGGGTGGTGATCAGTGTGTGTGTGTGTGTGTATGTGTGTGTGTGTGTGTGTGTGTGTGTTGCAGGGTGGTGATCAGTGTGTGTGTGTGTTGCAGGGCGGTGATCAGTGTGTGTGTGTGTTGCAGGGCGGTGATAGGGGAGGTGGACGAGGAGACTGACTCTACGCTGGACCTGAGCAACATCAGGGCTGAGCCACTGAACTCTGTGGCCCATTGACCCTTTAACCTTTAACCTCTCCTGAGGTGTGTGTGATGATGTGTCTTGAGTGTTTTTGAATGTTTTATTTTATAAATAAAGTTGAGGATTTGATACTTGTTTGAGTTGTCATTGGTGTAGAGGCTGTAGAATATAGGAAGCACTGCTTTATGTTAAACAACTGCAGAGATGCTCCAGATCTCTCTGGATCGGCTCCCTTGTTCCTCGCTATTGTCTAAATAGTGAACAATACACAGCGCACTGCTTAGGGAATTACAATGAGGCCAATCAGGAATGACTCGTGTGCTGGAAATCCATCGACGTGACGTACATGATCCACATGTATTAGGTGGTGCATTATGGGTATTAGGTGGTGCATTATGGGTATTATGTGGTTCATTATGGGTATTAGGTGGTGCATTATGGGTATTAGGTGGTGCATTATGGGTATTAGGTGGTGCATTATGGGTATTAGGTGGTGCATTATGGGTATTAGGTGGTGCATTATGGGTATTAGGTGGTTATTCTTGACACGGAGTTAGCTGGGGTATTACACTTTATTTAAACGGTTATTCTTGACACGGAGTTAGCTGGGGTATTACACTTTATTTAAATGGTTATTCTTGACAAGGAGTTAGCTGGGGTATTACACTTTATTTAAATGGTTATTCTTGACAAGGAGTTAGCTGGGGTATTACACTTTATTTAAACGGTTATTCTTGACAAGGAGTTAGCTGGGGTGTTACACTTTATTTAAAACTAGCATACTGGAAGTAGGAAATTGTATGTAGTATACCAGCAATATTATGTCCACGTAGTATGCATTAACAGTATGCTAAAAGTACCCGAATGGCAAACAATTTCCTGCAAAATTCATAGTGTGCAAACTGGCCACTACAGTTGTTATGATCCCCCACAATGCATTTTGGCAGGAGAGCGACCGGCTTAACCTAAACTTTTATGTTATCAATAACCCCTACAACCTTAAAGTTACCTAACCCTAACCCTAACCCCTACAACCTTAAAGTTACCTAACCCTAACCCTAACCCCTACAACCTTAAAGTTACCTAACCCTAACCCTAACCCCTACAACCTTAAAGTTACCTAACCCTAACCCCTACAACCTTAAAGTTACCTAACCCTAACCCTAACCCCTACAACCTTAAAGTTACCTAACCCTAACCCTAACCCCTACAACCTTAAAGTTACCTAACCCTAACCCCTACAACCTTAAAGTTACCTAACCCTAACCCCTACAACCCTAGACCAGCAACTCCAATGAAAAGGCAACTTAAATAATAATTGATATTCTTGACATGGAGTAAGGTGGGTAATGAACTTTATTAAAAGGTCATCATGGAGTAAGGTGGGTAATGAACTTTATTAAAAGGTCATCATGGAGTAAGGTGGGTAATGAACTTTATTAAAAGGTCATCATGGAGTAAGGTGGGTAATGAACTTTATTAAAAGGTCATCATGGAGTAAGGTGGGTAATGAACTTTATTAAAAGGTCATCATGGAGTAAGGTGGGTAATGAACTTTATTAAAAGGTCATCATTGACATGGAGTAAGGTGGGTAATGAACTTTATTAAAAGGTCATCATTGACATGGAGTAAGGTGGGTAATGAACTTTATTAAAAGGTCATCATTGACATGGAGTAAGGTGGGTAATGAACTTTATTAAAAGGTCATTGACATGGAGTAAGGTGGGTAATGAGCTTTATTAAAAGGTCATCATTGACATGGAGTAAGGTGGGTAATGAACTTTATTAAAAGGTCATCATTGACATGGAGTAAGGTGGGTAATGAACGTCATTAAAAGGTCATCATTGACATGGAGTAAGGTGGGTAATGAACTTTATTAAAAGGTCATCATGGAGTAAGGTGGGTAATGAACTTTATTAAAAGGTCATCATGGAGTTAGGTGGGTAATGAACGTTATTAAAAGGTCATTGACATGGAGTAAGGTGGGTAATGAACTTTATTAAAAGGTCATCATTGACATGGAGTAAGGTGGGTAATGAACTTTATTAAAAGGTCATCATGGTCTCCAGTGGGTCATTGTGTCAGACTATGGGTTACATGGGTGGGATCATCTCTTCTATCAGTGATCCTTGGAGCGGTCTGTCTCCTGATCCGCCAAGAGTCAGAGCATTCTGCAAACGACTCGTCTGGTCTGATGTCAGAATCGGACTTTCAAAGTGGACCCGTAACCAGGGGTGACCTGGACACACACCATAAAGATAAAGACTCCACTTAACATTAACATCGCCATTACATGTAAAGGGACAGGAAGTGACCTCACCTTTATTTACGCTTTGACCCAATGACACCAGTAGCTCCGCCCCCACACTGGGATTGATAGGTTCTCCAGCCTTCGTTCGCCCTGCCCCCAGCTGATGGAGAACCTCTGCCAAGACAACTCCATCGATCTCAATGACAACCCCTAGAGAGAGAGAGAGAGAGAGAGAGAGAGAGAGAGAGAGAGAGAGAGAGAGAGAGAGAGAGAGAGAGAGAGAGAGAGAGAGAGAGAGAGAGAGAGAGAGAGAGAGAGAGAGAGAGAGAGAGAGAGGTTTCTGTGTGTGTCTGTAGTTCTGTCTGGTGCTGTGTGTGTGTGTCTGTAGTTCTGTCTGGTGCTGTGTGTGTGTGTGTGTGTGTCTGTAGTTCTGTCTGGTGCTGTGTGTGTGTGTGTGTGTGTGTCTGCAGTTCTGTCTGGTGCTGTGTGTGTGTGTCTGTAGTTCTGTCTGGTGCTGTGTATGTGTGTGTCTGCAGTTCTGTCTGGTGCTGTGTGTGTGTGTGTGTGTGTGTGTGTGTGTGTGTGTGTGTGTGTGTGTGTGTGTGTGTGTGTGTGTGTGTGTGTGTGTGTGTGTGTGTGTGTGTGTGTGTGTACCGTCGGTGTGTGTCTGTAGTTCTGTCTGGTGCTGTGCTCTCCTCAGGACGCTGTAGTAGTCTGCGTGGAGGGAGCATAGTGATCGAGCATCCTTATTGGTCACGCCCTGAGCTTCCATCATGGCCTGGAACCTAGCCAGAGCTGCTCCAGCAATCACACTCTCAGAAATCACTCTGCTGCCCTCCGATAGGCTGTTCACACGACCTGTCATCAACAGCAACACGCCCCCTTCAGATGAAAAGAACACAGAAGTCCAATGATCTCCGACCTCTGAGATACAAAGTTCAAGGGTTACAGGGTATGAGTTCTAGTATAGAGGGTATTTATATTACAGGGTATTATATTATAGGGTAATATAGGGTATTATATTATAGGGTAATATAGGGTATTATATTATAGGGTAATATAGGGTATTATATTATAGGGTAGTATAGTGTATTATATTATAGGGTAATATAGGGTATTATATTATAGGGTAATATAGGGTATTATATTATAGGGTAATACAGGGTATTATATTATAGGGTAATATAGGGTATTATATTATAGGGTATTATATTATAGGGTAGTATAGTGTAGAGGGTATAAGGTATTATATGTTATTATATGATAGGGAAATATAGGGTATTATATTATAGGGTAATATAGGGTATTATATTATAGGGTAGTATAGTAGAGGGTATAAGGTTTTATATGTTATTATATGATAGGGAAATATAGGGTATTATATTATAGGGTAATATAGGGTATTATATTATAGGGTAATATAGGGTATTATATTATAGGGTATTATATTATAGGGTAATATAGGGTATTATATTATAGGGTAATATAGGGTATTATATTATAGGTTAATATAGGGTATTATATTATAGGGTAATATAGGGTATTATATTATAGGGTATTATATTATAGGGTAGTATAGTGTAGAGGGTATAAGGTATTATATGTTATATGTTATTATATGATAGGGAAATATAGGGTATTATATTATAGGGTAATATAGGCTATTATATTATAGGGTAGTATAGTGTAGAGGGTATAAGGTTTTATAGGGTATTATATGATAGGGTAGTATAATATAGAGGGTATTGGGTAGTATAGGGTATCATATGATAGGGTATTATAGTATAGGGTAGTATAGTGAAGAGGGTATATGACTAGGGTATTATGATAGGGTATATAATGGGGTACCCAGGGTTCCTTCAGGTCACTGGGTCCAGGGTCTTATTATCTGGGTAGGGCTGTATATGAGGGGTATTATGGGGTATAGTGTATCTGGGTAGGGCTGTATATGGGGTATTATAGGGCATTATGGGGTATAGTGTATTGGTACCCAAGGTGGTGACCAGCTCCATCAGGTCACTGGGACCGTTTCCCTTCAGGGTCTCCAATGATTCGATCACCTCCACACTGTTGCCGATACATCGACCAATCGGAGTATTCATATGGGTAAGCACCGCCCTGGTGTTTATACCCAGGCTGTTACCTGCATTCACCTGATAGGATGAGACTTGTTGATACTCTGAAGCATGTTAAATAAAAATTAATCAAAAACCATTAGCAACATTATAGTAACAATATTCCTAATGCTAACCAGGGACTGTGCTTGCTCCTTAGCGCTAGCTAGGTCTTTGTAGAGAGCAGATCGCCCAAATTTCACATCCAGGACCAAGCAGCTCAGAGACTCGGCTGCTTTTTTAGAAATGATGGACCCTGGAGAAAGATGACACACATTTGTTTTAAACGTTGGTTGTTTGTGCAGTTTGATATAATCATGAAGCTGGGTTTGTGTAGTTCTATATTAGCATGAGGCTAGGTCTGTGTAGTGCTATATTAGCATGAGGCTAGGTCTGTGTAGTTCTATATTAGCATGAGGCTAGGTCTGTGTAGTACTATGTTAGCATGAGGCTAGGTCTGTGTAGTGCTATATTAGCATGAGTTTAGGTCTGTGTAGTGCTATACTAGCATGAGTTTAGGGTTGTGTAGTGCTATATTAGCATGAGGCTAGGTCTGTGTAGTGTTATATTAGCATGAGGCTAGGTCTGTGTAGTGCTATACTAGCATGAGTTTAGTGTTGTATAGTGCTATATTAGCATGAGGCTAGGTCTGTGTAGTAATATATTAGCATGAGGCTAGGTCTGTGTAGTGCTATATTAGCATGAGGCTAGGTCTGTGTCGTGCTATATTAGCATGAGGCTAGGTCTGTGTAGTGCTATATTAGCATGAGGCTAGGTCTGTGTAGTTCTATATTAGCATGAGGCTAGGTCTGTGTAGTACTATGTTAGCATGAGGCTAGGTCTGTGTAGTGCTATATTAGCATGAGTTTAGGTCTGTGTAGTGCTATATTAGCATGAGGCTAGGTCTGTGTAGTGCTATACTAGCATGAGTTTAGGGTTGTGTAGTGCTATATTAGCATGAGGCTAGGTCTGTGTAGTGCTATATTAGCATGAGGCTAGGTCTGTGTCGTGCTATATTAGCATGAGGCTAGGTCTGTGTAGTGCTATACGAGCATGAGTTTAGGTCTGTGTAGTGCTATATTAGCATGAGGCTAGGTCTGTGTAGTGCTATACTAGCATGAGTTTAGTGTTGTATAGTGCTATATTAGCATGAGGCTAGGTCTGTGTAGTGCTATATTAGCATGAGGCTAGGTCTGTGTAGTGCTATATTAGCATGAGGCTATGTCTGTGTAGTGCTATACTAGCATGAGTTTAGGGTTGTGTAGTGCTATATTAGCATGAGTTTAGGGTTGTGTAGTGTTATATTAGCATGAGGCTAGGTCTGTGTAGTGCTATACTAGCATGAGTTTAGGGTTGTGTAGTGCTATATTAGCATGAGGCTAGGTCTGTGTAGTGCTATATTAGCATGAGGCTAGGTCTGTGTAGTGCTATATTAGCATGAGGCTAGGTCTGTGTAGTAATATATTAGCATGAGGCTAGGTCTGTGTAGTGCTATATTAGCATGAGGCTAGGTCTGTGTAGTAATATATTAGCATGAGGCTAGGTCTGTGTAGTGCTATATTAGCATGAGGCTAGGTCTGTGTAGTAATATATTAGCATGAGGCTAGGTCTGTGTAGTGCTATATTAGCATGAGGCTAGGTCTGTGTAGTGCTATATTAGCATGAGGCTAGGTCTGCGTAGTGCTATATTAGCATGAGGCTAGGTCTGTGTAGTGCTATATTAGCATGAGGCTAGGTCTGTGTAGTGCTATATTAGCATGAGGCTAGGTCTGTGTAGTAATATATTAGCATGAGGCTAGGTCTGTGTAGTGCTATATTAGCATGAGGCTAGGTCTGTGTAGTAATATATTAGCATGAGGCTAGGTCTGTGTAGTGCTATATTAGCATGAGGCTAGGTCTGTGTAGTAATATATTAGCATGAGGCTAGGTCTGTGTAGTGCTATATTAGCATGAGGCTAGGTCTGTGTAGTGCTATATTAGCATGAGGCTAGGTCTGTGTAGTGCTATATTAGCATGAGGCTGTGTAGTTCCGGTGTTGTTTTACCTTTTATTAAATGAAGCTCTTCAGAGTAGTACTACTAGTACACGTTTAATTAGAAAGACTATTTGGTGGCAGGGTTTAGACTAGTTAAGTGGTACTAGTCGTAGTACTAGTTTATAATTAGTACTAGTACCGGTGATGAGGGGTAGGCTGTCCACAGTGCTGGTGGCGTCCCTCACTGCGTAGAGGATGCGGTCAGCTGGGACCAGAGTCTCCGTCTGTCCCACAATGAAACAGCCCACCTCCTCCAGCATGCCCTGCAACTGAGCCGGAGACACAGAGACACAGAGACACACAGAGACACAGAGACACAGAGACACACAGAGACACACAGAGACACAGACAGAGACACAGACACAGAGACCCACAGACACAGACAGAGACAGAAACACAGAAACACAGAGACACAGAGACCCAGAGACACAGAGACACAGAGACACAGAGACCCACAGAGACACAGAGACACAGAGACACACAGAGACACACAGACACAGAAACAGAGACACAGACACAGAGACCAACAGACACAGACAGAGACAGAAACACAGAAACACAGAAACACAGAGACACAGAGACACACAGACACACACAGACACAGAGACACAGAGACACACACAGACACAGAGACACAGAGACACACACAGACACAGAGACACAGAGACACACAGAGACACAGAGACACACAGACACAGAGACACACAGACACAGAGACACACAGACACAGAGACACACAGACACAGAGACACACAGACACAGAGACACACAGACACAGAGACACAGAGGCGGTGTAGACTTAGTGAGGGAGTTAGATAGTGAGTAACCTTATGGAGAGACTGCTGGAAGTGGAGTAGGTTAAGTTGGATTAGTGAGTTACCTTGTTGAGCGGCAGGTGGAGTTAGTTGAGTTAGTTTAGTGAGTTACCTTGTTGAGCGGCAGGTTGAGTTAGTTGAGTTAGTTTAGTGAGTTACCTTGTTGAGCGGCAGGTGGAGTTAGTTTAGTTAGTTTAGTGAGTTACCTTGTTGAGCGGCAGGTGGAGTTAGTTTAGTTAGTTACCTTGTTGAGCGGCAGGTTGAGTTAGTTTAGTGAGTTACCTTGTTGAGCGGCAGGTTGAGTTAGTTTAGTGAGTTACCTTGTTGAGCGGCAGGTTGAGTTAGTTTAGTTAGTTTAGTGAGTTACCTTGTTGAGCGGCAGGTGGAGTTAGTTTAGTTAGTTTAGTGAGTTACCTTGTTGAGCGGCAGGTTGAGTTAGTTGAGTTAGTTTAGTGAGTTACCTTGTTGAGCGGCAGGTTGAGTTAGTTTAGTTAGTTTAGTGAGTTACCTTGTTGAGCGCCAGGTGGAGTTAGTTGAGTTAGTTTAGTGAGTTACCTTGTTGAGCGGCAGGTTGAGTTAGTTGAGTGAGTTATCATTTAGAGCAGCTGGTTGGTTTTTTTGAGTTAGTTACCTTTTGGAGCAGCTGTTTGAGATAGTTAAGTTAGTTGAGTAAGTTGAGTTAGTTACCTTTTGGAGCGGCTGGTAAATGCTGAACCCTGGGATTGATTCCAGTTTATCCAGAGTTCCTCCAGTATGACATAGGCCACGCCCACTGATCATGGGAACCTATCACACACACAAACACACACACACACACACACACACACACACACACACACACACACACACACACACACACACACACACACACACACACACACACACACACACACACACACACACACACACACACACACACACACACCATGCATGTACCATAAAGGACCACTTAGTGTTGTAGCATGTTGACTTAAGAATATTGTTAGCAAATTGACTTCTTTTTACTGTAGCATGTTTTTGCATGCTACAGTATTTTGCATGTTTACTAGCATTTTGAGCTTGGCATGCTTGCTAGCATGTTGCCTTTATCACGTTGACTTCAGCCTTTTTGATGGTACGTTGAGAATGGGTTAGCATGTTTGTCATCATGTTGAACTCACCTTCAAGCCACAGGCAGCTAGTGCCGGCGCTAGAACCAGGCTCACTTTATCTCCAACACCGCCAGTGGAGTGTTTGTCAACAACAAGCCCCGCCCACTCCTCTGGCCATGACATCACTTCCCCCGATAGCATCATCTCTTTGGTCAGGGCCATTGTCTCCGTGTCAACCATGCCCTTAAGCCAGATGGCCATCAGCATCGCTCCTGGAACACGGAAACAACCCTTATATACCACCTTACCTTATGTACCACCTTACCTGATGTACCACCTAACCTTATGTACCACCTTACCTTATATACCACCTAACCTTATGTACCACCTTACCTTATGTACCACCTTACCTTATGTACCACCTTACCTTATGTACCACCTTACCTGATGTACCACCTAACCTTATGTACCACCTTACCTTATATACCACCTTACCTTATGCACCACCTTACCTTATGTACCACCTAACCTTATGCACCACCTTACCTTATGTACCACCTTACCTTAAATACCACCTTACCTTATGTACCACCTTACCTTAAATACCACCTTACCTTATGTACCACCTTACCTTATGTACCACCTAACCTTATGTACCACCTAACCTTATGTACCACCTTACCTTATGTACCACCTTACCTTATGTACCACCTAACCTTATGTACCACCTTACCTTATGTACCACCTAACCTTATGTACCACCTAACCTTATGTACCACCTTACCTTATGTACCACCTAACCTTATGTACCACCTTACCTTATGTACCACTCAACCCTTATTTACCACCTAGCTCTTGTTTACCCTTCACGGTGTGTGAGTGTGAGTGTGTGTGTGTGTGTGTGTGTGTGTGTGTGTGTGTGTGTGTGTGTGTGTGTGTGTGTGTGTGTGTGTGTGTGTGTGTGTGTGTGTGTGTGTGTGTGTGTGTGTGTTGTCAAGTAATGTTGATTCATCGGTGTCCAGATATATTAGAAGGCATGGGACTTAAGGGATGTTACTCTTTATCAGCAGAAGAACACCAGCTGGGGTTCGTGTAAGGACAAAATGGAGGATAGCATAGGTGATGTCAGCATAATTAGGTTACGACAGCACAACGAATAAATCCATAAAAGGGCCAAAAAAATAAATAGAACTTTTTCGGCCATGTTCCAAAAAGGGATTTCTTCCCTTTCTCCTCGGCAAATTGATACGGCTTGACACCACAAGTAAGCCATATGTGTGATCGTTGGTTTAACCTTTTCTTTAAATTACTTATAGAAAGTATCCTTTTTATTATTCTAATTTTTCCGTTTTACTTTTTATTGATGGTATTTTTAGCTTTATGCAATGTTCCCCCTGTAATCCAGCATTTAAAAAAAAAACAGCATTTGAACCATTTTTCATCGGCCGACGCCCTCTTCTCTCAGACAAAGGAAACGGTAGAGAGGAACAAGCATCGTGACTCTAAGAGGTTACTTAGTCCTCGTTGAAGAAACATATCCCTAGAGTTAGATATATCCAAACTCTTAAACAAATCCCAGCAAACTTCCAGGTGCACAGGTCCCAGGGGAGAGCTACTACACAGACGCGATGGGCAGCCAGGGTTCTGGCCCGGGTTCTGCCCAGAGGTGGGGGGCCGGAGCCAGCGGGGTAGGGGTCTGGTATACAGTAGTTAGGGGCCGGGCCAATCTCCCCACCAGCTTGTTCACAACCGTTACAGGACAACAAGCTTCACAAAGTGACGGATCTAACATTGTGTGCGTGTGAGTGAGTGAGTGAGTGAGTGAGTGAGTGAGTGCGTGTGTGTGTGTGTGTGTGTGTGTGTGTGTGTGTGTGTGTGTGTGTGTGTGTGTGTGTGTGTGTGTGTGAGGGAGTGTGTGTTGACCTATCTGAGCTTCCTGTATGTTCTGCTGTACAACAGCCTGTAGGAAGAGTCTGATGTCTTCATCACTGAGTGTTCCTCCATCCCTTTTCTTCCTGATCAGATCTGGAATGGACAGCATGGTTGTCTGCAGCAGCGAGAACAGACAAACATTAGCTCCAACCTCTGTCAGACAGTGTATTAAACCATCTCTATAGTGGTGATAGTGTATTAAACCATCTCTATAGTGGTGATAGTGTATTAAACCATCTCTATAGTGGTGATAGTGTATTAAACCATCTCTATAGTGGTGATAGTGTATTAAACCATCTCTATAGTGGTGATAGTGTATTAAACCATCTCTATAGTGGTGATACCGTGTAGGCACACGTGTGCGCGCACACAAACACGCACACATACACACCTACCTGATTGTTGCCAGTGGAATGATCATGTGTGTTTGGTTGGTATCGTAAAGCTCAATTTATAGATACCAGCAACCAATGGCAGAGAAGTACAGAGGTTACTGACCTGAAGGTCGTGGGCCAGGAGCAGGAGCAGGAGCAGGAGCAGGAGCAGGAGCAGGAGCAGGAGCAGGAGCAGGAGCAGGAGCAGGAGAGTCAGTTTCACACTAGAGCTTCACTGCAGAACTAAACTCAACTGAGTTCACACCCTTCTTTTAGTTGCTTGTTGCGTCATCCTGGACTTCCCCTTATGGGTCCAATGTCAGCTGCTGGTGTTGCTGGTCTTCATGGTCACTCAGCAGGACACTAATGTTAGCATTAGCTGGTGGTGTTGCTGGTCTTCATGGTCACTCAGCAGGGTGCTAATGTTAGCATTAGCTGGTGGTGTTGCTGGTCTTCATGGTCACTCAGCAGGACACTAATGTTAGCATTAGCTGGTGGTGTTGCTGGTCTTCATGGTCACTCAGCAGGGCACTAATGTTAGCATTAGCTGGTGGTGTTGCTGGTCTTCATGGTCACTCAGCAGGACACTAATGTTAGCATTAGCTGGTGGTGTGGCTGGTCTTTATGGTCACTCAGCAGGGCGCTAATGTTAGCATTAGCTGGTGGTGTTGCTGGTCTTTATGGTCACTCAGCAGGGTGCTAATGTTAGCATTAGCTGGTGGTGTTGCTGGTCTTTATGGTCACTCAGCAGGGTGCTAATGTTAGCATTAGCTGGTGGTGTTGCTGGTCTTTATGGTCACTCAGCAGAGCACTAATGTTAGCATTAGCTGGTGGTGTTGCTGGTCTTTATGGTCACTCAGCAGGGCGCTAATGTTAGCATTAGCTGGTGGTGTTGCTGGTCTTTATGGTCACTCAGCAGGGCGCTAATGTTAGCATTAGCTGGTGGTGTTGCTGGTCTTCATGGTCACTCAGCAGGGCGCTAATGTTAGCATTAGCTGCTGGTGTTGCTGGTCTTCATGGTCACTCAGCAGGGCGCTAATGTTAGCATTAGCTGGTGTTGTTGCTGGTCTTTATGGTCACTCAGCAGGGCACTAATGTTAGCATTAGCTGGTGGTGTTGCTGGTCTTCATGGTCACTCAGCAGGGCGCTAATGTTAGCATTAGCTGGTGTTGTTGCTGGTCTTTATGGTCACTCAGCAGGGCACTAATGTTAGCATTAGCTGGTGGTGTTGCTGGTCTTCATGGTCACTCAGCAGGGCACTAATGTTAGCATTAGCTGGTGGTGTTGCTGGTCTTCATGGTCACTCAGCAGGGCACTAATGTTAGCATTAGCTGGTGGTGTTGCTGGTCTTCATGGTCACTCAGCAGGGCACTAATGTTAGCATTAGCTGGTGGTGTTGCTGGTCTTCATGGTCACTCAGCAGGGCACTAATGTTAGCATTAGCTGGTGGTGTTGCTGGTCTTCATGGTCACTCAGCAGGGCACTAATGTTAGCATTAGCTGGTGGTGTTGCTGGTCTTCATGGTCACTCAGCAGGGCACTAATGTTAGCATTAGCTGCTGGTGTTGCTGGTATTTATGGTCACTCAGCAGGGCACTAATGTTAGCATTAGCTGGTGGTGTTGCTGGTCTTCATGGTCACTCAGCAGGGCACTAATGTTAGCATTAGCTGGTGGTGTTGCTGGTCTTCATGGTCACTCAGCAGGGCACTAGTATTAGCATTAGCTGCTGGTGTTGCTGGTATTTATGGTCACTCAGTAGGGCACTAATGTTAGCATTAGCTGGTGGTGTTGCTGGTCTTCATGGTCACTCAGCAGGGCACTAATGTTAGCATTAGCTGGTGGTGTTGCTGGTCTTCATGGTCACTCTGCAGGGCACTAGTATTAGCATTAGCTGCTGGTGTTGCTGGTATTTATGGTCACTCAGTAGGGCACTAATGTTAGCATTAGCTGGTGGTGTTGCTGGTCTTCATGGTCACTCAGCAGGGCACTAATGTTAGCATTAGCTGGTGGTGTTGCTGGTCTTTATGGTCACTCAGCAGGGCACTAATGTTAGCATTAGCTGGTGGTGTTGCTGGTCTTCATGGTCACTCAGCAGGGCACTAATGTTAGCATTAGCTGGTGGTGTTGCTGGTCTTCATGGTCACTCAGCAGGGCACTAATGTTAGCATTAGCTGGTGGTGTTGCTGGTCTTCATGGTCACTCAGCAGGGCACTATGTTAGCATTAGCTGCTGGTGTTGCTGGTCTTCATGGTCACTCAGCAGGGCACTAATGTTAGCATTAGCTGGTGGTGTTGCTGGTCTTCATGGTCACTCAGCAGGGCACTAATGTTAGCATTAGCTGGTGGTGTTGCTGGTCTTTATGGTCACTCAGCAGGGCACTAATGTTAGCATTAGCTGCTGGTGTTGCTGGTCTTTATGGTCACTCAGCAGGGCGCTAATGGTAGCATTAGCTGGTGGTGTTGCTGGACTTCATGGTCACTCAGCAGGGCGCTAATGTTAGCATTAGCTGGTGGTGTTGCTGGTCTTTATGGTCACTCAGCAGGGCGCTAATGTTAGCATTAGCTGGTGGTGTTGCTGGTCTTTATGGTCACTCAGCAGGGTGCTAATGTTAGCATTAGCTGCTGGTGTTGCTGGTCTTTATGGTCACTCAGCAGGGTGCTAATGTTAGCATTAGCTGGTGGTGTTGCTGGTCTTTATGGTCACTCAGCAGAGCACTAATGTTAGCATTAGCTGGTGGTGTTGCTGGTCTTCATGGTCACTCACCAGGGCACTAATGGAAGACCAACTTGTGCCGAGCGAAATCCCCAGGTTGGCTGATGCATTTGCATTGTTGTTTTGGTTGATGTATGCATTGCATTTGGACTACCCCTCGAAACTCATTCACACTTTTACCTCCATCCAGAAGGTACTGATGGGTCCTGATGATGGTTAACCTCTCAAACCCTGCCTACTCAATCTAAAGCATGACCTGTAGCTGATAGTGTAACAGGTTGTACGTGCTCTAGCATGTGTGTTTGTGGTGCCCAGTGTCATAGTTTGTTGTTGAAGAAGTTAACATTTGGTCGATTGTCTTTGCCCCGCCATATCTACCTTAGTTGCTCATGTTTGCACTTTTCATAGTTTGTGTTGCGACCCCAATTGGTATCCAGGGGGATAAGGGGAGTAACAAAGAATGTTGTTTTTCCGGGGGGACGAGGAGGAGTCACAGACAGGAGAACCACTTTCCAAAAAGGGGGAAAGCACAAAACAAACCAACTAGTGATCACCAAAGCTACAACTAAACACTATCTAACTGAAGTGCAGGTACCAAATAAAAGAGCTCACGCTACCAGTTCCAGGACAGCTAATCCAAAACACAGCACTTGGACAACTAGCCTCCACACACGCAGCCACACTGACTGCTGAACGGCCCACTGGCCCCGCGCTCCTGTGGGCTCCCAGCTTGTGTACCTCCTACTCTGAGCAGGTGAGCACAGGTGAGCACAGGTGCACTCAATTGCCTGATTGCTGGAGTCAGGAAGGAGGGGGAAGGGCAGCAGTCAGGGGAGAGAACACAGACAAACAAAGCCCACTACCACCGTAACAGTTTGTATGTTTGTAACAATTTGGTTCACTGAATATAAATGTGAGATGTGTTCTTTACAATAATACATTGATTATTTTGTTTTTTTAGGTGTTGGTTTTGTAGGTCTTTATAAATGGGATAGACTTGATGTCTTATTTATTTCTTGTTTTAATTATTATTGGTTCATTTTTTATTTTTTCAACAGCAGTTTGATGGCCACTGAAAGGTCATAAGATCATTTTAATTAAAATGTTAATTTTAAACATTTAATAGTTTTAAGAAATCAGGCCATATGTTTTACATTAAGCACTTTAAGATGATCAGTTCCTGGTTCTCTTGTTCCTGTGTGTTTTGACATGTAGCGATACACACGCTCGGACACAATCACACACATATAAAGCCACACACATACTCGCACAAAGACACACACACAACCACCCACATTCACCCACAACTATACGATCAGGAGTTGATCGTTTTTAAACAAAGCTCACAGTTCAAACTGCATCTAAAGCAGAGGTGTCAACCGTGTAGGTTTTCCTTTTCCTCGCCTTACGTTCAGAATAAACGTTACGTTTACGTTTTTTACGTAACGAACGTTACGTAACGTTACGTTCTGAATAAAAAAAGAACGACTTTAATTGTACAGCTGAAGTTGTGTGTGTTGTGAGTATTCTGACTTAAATGGATAAAAAATGTCACTAGCCTATGAGTTATGCAAGTATGTATTTAGTTGATTTTTACTCAAATATGTACTATTGTATCAAAATAATGACTTGATATTTATACAGTGTACTTAAATAAATAAAAAATGATAACTTTTAAGTTTGAATAAATAGTATTTTTTAATAACTACTTACTATATTTTTAAGTACAGTGCACTTAAATAAAAAAATAAAAAATGATACCTTAAGTTGGAAACAATTTGTTTTTTAATAATTACTTGACAAAATGAAGTTAGTTTTGATGTAATCAGTTTCCACAAAAGTTTTGAGTATTCTGAACTAATGAGGTTTTACAGAGTGTAGACGATGTCGCCTACAATCATGTAACTGGTTTATTTATTATTGCTCTTTTGGTAATGACAAACCAGTTGGGTCAGGAACAGAGAGGTCAATGGTCTGACTAGTCAGTCATTAACATGGCTGCCAGTGGTCATTAAGGAAACAGACGGGTCAACTTGGGTGAGTTTATAGTAAATTAGAGTTTATTAAAAGGTTACATCTGCCCAGAGCTGAGTTTAGTTGCCGCGACAACCACCTTCAATAGCAGGTGTGTGTGCTTTTAGAAAAAAGATAAACAGGACACATAGCAGTCACCCAAAAGAACCACAAGCACATGTCTTCACCATAGCTCTAACTAACACCACCCTACACCACCCTGTCTTCATAGCTATAACTAACCCCACCCTGTCTTCATAGCTATAACTAACACCACCCTGTCTTCACCATAGATAAACATTTAAAATCATACTTTGAAAGAGTTGAATCAGATGTCACACATCTGCAACAGCTGGGACGGTGTCACTATGGCAACGCTAGGTCCTGTTGCCACGACAACATGATGGACATCTTCTCTTTCTGGGGAGAGTTATAAACTGCCAACAGTTAATATACTCAATGACATTATAGGAATATAAAAACTTTAGGCTTCAGACTGTAATATAATCTATAGAAAATGAAACCAGGAGTCTTAAGAAAGAGCCGTGTGTTCACCGATCATCTAAACGTATTGCAGTTAGGAAAGCGTGACATGGAAGTAGAGATGTGAGAGGGCACTAGATAATACTATATTCATGAAGTAAACCCAGATTAGTTCTCTAAAACACTTCACAGGTGTTTTAAGCGCATGAGGCTGACAGGGAGCAGGTGATGATGGTGCACGTTACCGTGGCAACCTTAGTGTGCGGGGGGTTACCTTGAGGGTGAAGAGGTTATACTGTAGAGTAGATAACGGTTAACTAGTTAGAGAGGAACGATAAAAGAGAATGACCATTTCTGTACAGATGGCTTTAAAAGGAGATAGCACCGCCCACAGAAAGTACTCCTGGCCACGGAGCGTCTCAAAACAAACACCACTACACACATTAGCATTTCAACACCAAACCATCCGCTAAACAATCTGTATTATAGAACCAAGGGATTACAAAGTCTACGTTATTCCAAGCTTGTAAGTGAAGATTGTGAATGATTAATAACTCCATAGAAACACAAAAGTCTAGAAAGAAAGCTGCTATGAAACCAATAGAATGGTTTAGCACATCGTTAGCCTGGTAGCCAACTTAGCATGTCAGCTAAATCAGTAAGTTAGCTTATTTACTGAGTTAACTGTACTAAATGTGCTGACATACTCAATAAGTAAACACAGTAAGACAGCTAACTTGCCAACTAAGGTCAATCTGTAAGTTATCTCAATCGGTAAATTAGCAAACTTACTTTTTAGTCTGTGAAAAAGATAACAGTATCAGATCCTCAGAAATGTGATAATCTAAAATGAAAACAAATAGAGGCAACACTGCCATTCATTTTCTTTCAAACATACTTGATGAAAGAGCTAGCTAGTACTCGATGGCTAGCCAGTGCTAAGGAGCTAGCTAGTGCTAAAGAACCAGGGATGGAATCCCAGAGCAGAGAGTATAAATGCCGAGAGATCAAATTGCTTTGACTGCCTGAGATGTTTCAGTGACCAAAATAGCTTTCCATAGCATCCGACCAGAATAATCAAGACTAAGATCTAGGCTTCCTGGGGTTGGAAGGAAGAGAGGTCAAGGGTCAAGCGGAGCTGTCCAGGAGCTGGCGGAGGGCCCGCTCGATGTTGATGCGGTGCCCCAGGCGCGTGACGCCCAGCTCGGCGTAGTCCTCCTTGGTGAGGGCCGGGAGGTGGGAGCCCTCGATCTCGTGCTCCTGGAAGCGTTGGCGATGCTCCGCCAGCCCCACGCTCTCCAGCCAGTCGCCCACGTCGTACTTACTCCACAGGCTGAGGGGCCGCTGCCTCCAGGGCCGCAGGGCCAGCAGGGGCCCCCCCAGCACGGGGGACGGGCAGGGGGAGGCGTGGGGGGAGGGGGAGGGGGAGCGGGAGCGCGCTCGGGCGCTGGCGCTACGCATCACGAAGCGCACCTCCTTGGGCTCCGAGGGCAGACTGAGGCTGGACGACTTGAGGATGGTGAGGCCACGCCCGGAGCCCAGCTCGGGCCTATCGGGGGAGGGGGAGGAGCCTAGGCCTATGAGCCTATCAGAGCAGGGGGAGGGAGATGGGGAGGGGCTTCGGCGAGTGACAGGGTAGCGACTCCCGGGTCTGACGGTGTAGCTGGTTCCCCTCTGGGAGATTGTGTGGAGCTCCCCGAGACTGGAGAACAACCTGCAGGCACATGACCACTGGTTACTGTTCACTATTCATTATTCACTATCATTATTATAGACTGGAGAACAACCTGCAGGCACATGACCACTGGTTACTGTTCACTATTCATTATTCACTATCATTATTATAGACTGGAGAACAACCTGCAGGCACATGAACACTGGTTACTGTTCACTATTCATTATTCACTATCATTATTATAGACTGGAGAACAACCTGCAGGCACATGACCACTGGTTACTGTTCACTATTCATTATTCACTATCATTATTATAGACTGGAGAACAACCTGCAGGCACATGACCACTGGTTATTGTTCACTATTCATTATTCACTATCATTATTATAGACTGGAGAACAACCTGCAGGCACATGACCACTGGTTACTGTTCACTATTCATTATTCACTATCATTATTATAGACTGGAGAACAAGCTGCAGGCACATGACCACTGATTACTGTTCACTATTCATTATTCACTATCATTATTATAGACTGGAGAACAACCTGCAGGCACATGACCACTGGTTATTGTTCACTATTCATTATTCACTATCATTATTATAGACTGGAGAACAACCTGCAGGCACATGACCACTGGTTATTGTTCACTATTCATTATTCACTATCATTATTATAGACTGGAGAACAACCTGCAGGCACATGAACACTGGTTACTGTTCACTATTCATTATTCACTATCATTATTATAGACTGGAGAACAAGCTGCAGGCACATGAACACTGGTTACTGTTCACTATTCATTATTCACTATCATTATTATAGACTGGAGAACAAGCTGCAGGCACATGACCACTGGTTACTGTTCACTATTCATTATTCACTATCATTATTATAGACTGGAGAACAACCTGCAACAACATAGTAGCTACTGATTGGCTAATCCTTTCAAATCGATTATTTTACCCTGTTTCAAGGACAACCATGCTTCTCTAACAACTCAAGAGTAGTTAGTGGATTCATCTTGATAGTAAAGGATAAAACAATGCCGACAGTCCTAAGGCAGACATGTTGAAAAGGTAATGAAGTCACGTAATGAAGTAACCCTAACCCTAACCCAACAGTAGGGGGCGTTGGCCAGGCAGTCCAGACGCTTGGTGCTGAGAGGATTGTGCATCGCTCCTCAGAGCTTCACCTTCACCTCAACGGTTCTGCTGTAAGGTTGTCTGCATCTGTTTGGTCAGCTGATGTCAACAACGCATCTTTAAGATGGATTACACTATTTTCCATTTACCATCAAGAAAAAACACACTTCTCCTGAGTTGTCATAGAAACAGTACATTATTGGACAGTAAAAGAACGCATTTCCAGATCGAATTATATGTTAATATATATATATATATATATATATATATATATATATATATATATATATATATATATATATAGTATTTTATTTTATTTTGAGTGCTTTGCTCCTCTATACATTATTATTATTAATATTAATAGCAGTGATAGGATCAGTAGTAGTAGTAGTGCTATTACCATTATCATCATTATTACTATTACTATGATTATTATTATATACATAAATTATTCACCACATTATTCATGTTAACGGAATGATAAATAGTGTTATTAACAGCATTAGTATTCTTACTGTATTATCAATAGTGTTGTGATTGTGAAGAATGCATGGTTATCAGGTTAACATGGTTATGAATTGTGAGTATTAATGTATTATAATAACTTATTATTAATATTATTATTATTCATAAGGAATCAGCTTTAACAACAAATGTTTACCCAGGGTATAAAACTTAAGATTTACTGTCTTCAATGTCTGCTACACATCTGGAAGACAAAGAACACACATCCAGCAAATAACAAGAACCATCTGTAACCTACACCTAACCTAATACCTAAACTAACCATCTCTAACCTAGTACCTAAACTAACCATCTCTAACCTAGTACCTAAACTAACCATCTCTAACCTAACACCTAAACTAACCATCTCTAACCTAGTACCTAAACTAACCATCTCTAAGCTAATACCTAAACTAACCATCTCTAACCTAATACCTAAACTAACCATCTCTAACCTAGTACCTAAACTAACCATCTCTAACCTAGTACCTAAACTAACCATCTCTAACCTAACACCTAAACTAACCATCTCTAACTTAATACCTAAACTAACCATCTCTAACCTAACACCTAAACTAACCATCTCTAAGCTAATACCTAAACTAACCATCTCTAACCTAACACCTAAACTAACCATCTCTAAGCTAATACCTAAACTAACCATCTCTAACCTAGTACCTAAACTAACCATCTCTAACCTAGTACCTAAACTAACCATCTCTAACCTAACACCTAAACTAACCATCTCTAACTTAATACCTAAACTAACCATCTCTAACCTAACACCTAAACTAACCATCTCTAAGCTAATACCTAAACTAACCATCTCTAACCTAACACCTAAACTAACCATCTCTAAGCCTAATACCTAAACTAACCATCTCTAACCTGATACCTAAACTTAATCTTCTTAACTGATGCTGGTGCATGATGGATAATGACCTAGTCAACCGTTTCCATGACAACGCACCTTGCCCCTCCTACTGGCGACCTGCGTCCAGGGTCCAACGGACTGGGCTCCTCCCCCAGAGAGTGGCTGTCTTTGTTTAACAGCTGCAGCCGATTGGCCAGGTCCAACCCCGAGCTCATCCTATTGGTCAGATCGATGGCTGAGCCCGCCCCCTGGCCTCCCAGAGCCACTGGCCGCCCTCCTTCTCCTAGCTCCGCCCCGCGCTCCGCCCCCTCGCCGCCCCACAGCTTGGACCTCCTCTGGAAGAGGTAGCGCGGCTGGCGGGAGGAGGGGGAGCAGGAGGAGGAGGAGGGGAGGAGCTCGCTGTCGGACGACTGCTTCAGCAGCGGGTCTCTGAGGGAGGCGCGGCCTCGGCCAATGGGAGAACGGAGGCGGGGCTTGAGGCCGGGCGGGGCGGGGGGCGAGGAGGGGGAGGTGGGGGCGGGAGGGGAGGCCAGCGTGATGGAGGGAGGGAGGGAGGAGCTGGGGGAGAAGGACCCGTCCTCCCCCGCCTCCCCCCCCCCGCCCCCCTCCCCCGCTCGCCGTGGCAGCAGAGCGAGGGAGGGGGGAGGGGGGGAGGGCAGGGAGGCGAAGGCGGGGGGAGGCGAGACCAGGCCGATCCTCCTCAGCTCCTCCCGCGTCTCCTCATCGCTGGAGGAGAGGAGGGCCGGGGGGAGGGTCACGGTGAAGGCCCCGCCCTCCTCCTCCGAGCTGCCCACCGTCAGGCTCCTCCGTCGCTCCGCCCCCGCCACCGCCGGCCCCTCATTGGCCGGCGGCGGAGGGGGGGCGGGTCTCCAGCGCTCGGGGGAGGGGCCGGCGGGGGAGGTGAGCCCCCCCTCCGTCTCGGGGCGCTCCACCGGGCCCTCGGGGTAGAGGGGCGGGGCCGGCCGCTTGTGCCGCAGCTCGGGGCTGGTGAGGGGCGTGGCGGCGGGGGTGCGCTTGCTGCGGGCGTCGGGGCTGCCCAGCGGGGCGGGGCTGGACGCCTTGCCTCGGGGCTCGGGGCTGGGCGTGCGGGCCGTCAGCGCTCGCTCTCTCGCCGCCAGCGCCAGGGCGAGCGGGGACGAGGGATCTGGAAGACAAGGAGGTCAGAGGTCAGAGGTCAGAGGGTTGAGGAGGGGAGGAGGGATCTGGAAGACAAGGAGGTCAGAGGTCAGAGGGTTGGGGAGGGGAGGGGAGGAGGGATCTGGAAGACAAGGAGGTCAGAGGTCAGCGGTCAGAGGGTTGGGGAGGGGAGGAGGGGAGGAGAGGAGGAGGGGAGGAGAGGAGGAGAGGAGGAGGGGAGGAGGGGAGGAGGGGAGGAGGGGAGGGCGGAGGACTGACCTAGAGGTTTGCCGGTGAGCGGGTGGAGGAAGGTGTGGGGGGTGGGGGAGGGGGAGAGCACGGGGGCGGGGGGGGGCAGCTCCCCCAGGTCGTCCATGGAGTGGCTGAGGGTCAGGAGGGGCGGGGCGTGGTCCGACCCCGCCCCCTCCACGGACAGGAACAGAGAGGAGCGCCGGCCCTGGACCCGAGCGCGCTCAGACAGGACCTGCTGCTGGTAGAGCTCCGCCCTGCTGGGGCTGGACACGCCCACCTCCTGCTCCTTCAGCCCCACACCTGCAGGACAGCGGGACAGGGGGACACTAGGACACTAGGACTCTAGGCGACGTCACTGCCATGTGAACAA
The DNA here is from genome assembly GCA_026745465.1 of Lota lota. NCBI lineage: Eukaryota > Metazoa > Chordata > Actinopteri > Gadiformes > Lotidae > Lota > Lota lota. The sequence goes on along the minus strand of JACYXH010000483.1, from coordinate 582,779 downwards.
GGAGAGGACACTAGGAGAGGAGAGGAGGACAGGACACTAGGAGAGGACACTAGGAGAGGAAGGAGGACAGGACTCTAGGACAAGAAGGAGGACAGGACTCTAGGACAGGAAGGAGGACAGGACTCTAGGACAGGACACTAGGAGAGGACACTAGGAGAGGAAGGAGGACATGACACTAGGAGAGGAAGGAGGACAGGACTCTATGAGAGGACACTAGGAGAGGAGAGGAGGACAGGACACTAGGAGAGGAAGGAGGACAGGACACTAGGAGAGGAAGGAGGACAGGACACTAGGAGAGGAAGGAGGACAGGACTCTAGGAGAGGACACTAAGAGAGGAAGGCGGACAGGACTCTAGGAGAGGACACTAGGAGAGGAAGGAGGACAGGACTCTAGGAGAGGACACTAGGAGAGGAAGGAGGACAGGACTCTAGGAGAGGACACTAGGAGAGGAAGGAGGACAGGACCTTGTTCCTCGACTGGAGTCTGTTTCAGCAGCGGAGACTTCCTCCTCTGGGGTTTACTGGGCGGAGCCTGCTGGCCAACATTAGCATAAGGGTTTTCTATTTGACGGCCCCGCCGACGGGACAGAGGGGATTGGCCGACAGCAGCGCTGGCCGAATGAACGGAGAGAGTGTCGATGTGTGTCGCGGTGTGTGCAGATGTGTGTGCAGATGTGTGTGCAGGTGTGTGTGCAGGTGTGTGTGCAGGTGTGTGTGTAGGTGTGTGTGTGTCGCGGTGTGCAAGTGTGTGTGCAGGTGTGTGCATAGGTGTGTATGCAGGTGTGTGTGTGTCACGATGTGCAGGTGCGTGTGCAGGTGTGTGTGTAGGTGTGTGTGCAGGTGTGTGTATAGGTGTGTGTGTAGGTGTGTGTGCAGGTGCGTGTGCAGGTGTGTGTGTGTCGCGGTGTGCAGGTGTGTGTGTGTCTAAGGAGTCTTGCAGGATGATCATAGAGCGTGCTTTTCTCTGGCGCTCTGCGTGGGCGTGGCTTCTCAGCGGCGAATCAGAGAGCTCCTGCAGCCGTGGCTCTGCCCCCGGCTTGAAGCTGGAGCGGTTGAGCCCCTCCCCTCGGGTAGGGGGGGGCGGGGGGAGGAAGGAGGGGGGCGGGCCGGAGTCCAGCAGGTAGAGGGAGGGGGAGGAGGGGGAGGAGGGCGGCGGGGGCGGGGCTATCTGAGGAGGGGGCGGGATGAAGCCGTCCGTCAGGGAGGAGCTCCGAGGGAACCGGTGCTCTCCAATCAGAGCGGAGATACGGTCGTCCTCGGGAGTCCCTGTGAACCAATCACACGTCAGCACACTCACACCTTCCTGTGTGAGTGTATCTATATAGTGTGTGTGTTTCTATAGTGTGTGTGTGTTTGTGTGTTTATATAGTGTGTGTGTGTTTATAGTGTGTGTGTGTGTGTGTGTGTTTCTATAGTGTGTGTGTTTATAGTGTGTGTGTGTGTGTGTGTTTATAGTGTGTGTATGTGTGTTTCTATAGTGTGTGTGTGTTTATAGTGTGTGTGTGTGTGTTTATAGTGCGTGTGTGTTTATAGTGTGTGTGTGTGTTTATAGTGTGTGTGTGTGTTTATAGTGTGTGTGTGTGTTTATAGTGCATGTGTACCGAAGGACTTGGTCCTAGACATCCCTCTAGGTAGGGCCATGGTGGTCTTCTCCAACGGCTGGGGGGGCGCCAGACCCTGACGCTCAAACAGTGACTACACACACACACACACACACACGTAGACACACACACACACACGTAGACACACACACGTAGACACACACACACACGTAGACACACACACACACACGTAGACACACACACGTAGACACACACACACACGTAGACACATACACACACACACACACACGTAGACACACACACACACACGTAGACACACACACGTAGACACACACACACACACACGTAGACACATACACACACACAAACACACGTAGACACACACACACACACACACACACGTAGACACATACACACACACACACGTAGACACACACACACACGTAGACACACACACACACACAGGCAGAGTCATAAAGTGTATGTATATACAGTATATATAAATATAAGTATCATAGTAGTACTGTAGTAGTAGTACTGTACTACTATGATACTTCTATATACATATATATATATATATACATGTATACATGTGTATATATATATATGTATATATATATATATATATACATGTATACATGTGTATACATGTATACACATGTATACATATATTTATAAGTACTAACGTTGATCTCAGCCTGTGTGATGCGTCGGCTGCTGGGTCTCTGTCTGACCGTAGCGGAGCGCACTTCCTCTGTCTGGCGCGGTCTGATGACCACTTCCTGTGACGTTCCCGCCAGCATCTCATCCAGTTTCTCTAGAAACACAGTTAACCAATCAGATTACACTGTACAGTCAACAAATCAGGCCACACACGGCATTGGTAGCTTCGTGTTAAATCTACGCAGATTAGCCAAGCCCAGCCTAGCCCAGCCTAGCCTAGCCAAGCAGCCTGGATGCTAGACAGTTCAGATTTGGTACATCCACCTCCGATGACATCGCGTAATGATGTAATGCTATTCATTACATCACAGATGACATCACATCAATACACATCGCAACGACATCACCAAGACATTACCACGACAACACCACGACATCACCACGACATTACCACGACAACACCACGACATCACCACGACAACACCACGACATCACCACGACATCACCACGACAACACCACGACATCACCACGACATCACCACGACATCACCACGACAACCGACATCACCACGACATCACCACGACAACACCACGACATCACCACGACAACACCACGACATCACTACGACATCACAACGACATCACCACGACAACACCACGACATCACCACGACAACACTGAACTCTGACATCACCGCCACACTAGCGCTACAACATGCCTGCATCACAGTGACATCACCATGATGTCACTGTGACATCACACTGCGACCTCAACACCGTCGAGGAGCTCGACTCACCGAAGCGCCGCCTTCTGGCTGAGGCTTATCAGTGCAGAGAAACACACAGGTTAGCATGATGCTACATGAGATAGCAGTATTAGAAACACACAGGTTAGCATGATGCTACATGATATAGTAGTGTTAGAAACACACAGGTTAGCATGATGCTACGTGATATAGTAGTGTTAGAAACACACAGGTTAGCATGATGCTACATGAGATAGCAGTATTAGAAACACACAGGTTAGCATGATGCTACATGAGATAGTTGTATTAGAAACACACACACACACACACACACTATATGAACACACACACACTATAGAAACACACACACACACACACTATGCGTGATGCTACATGAGCTAGTTGTGTTAGAAACACACACACACTCTATGAACACACACACTATAGAAACACACACACACACACTATGCGTGATGCTACATGAGCTAGTTGTGTTAGAAACAGACAGGTTAGTATGATGCTACATGAGCTAGTTGTGTTAGAAACACACAGGTTAGCATGATGCTACATGAGCTAGTTGTGTTAGAAACAGACAGGTTAGTATGATGCTACATGAGCTAGTTGTGTTAGAAACAGACAGGTTAGTATGATGCTACATGAGCTAGTTGTGTTAGAAACAGACAGGTTAGTATGATGCTACATGAGCTAGTTGTGTTAGAAACAGACAGGTTAGCATGATGCTACATGAGCTAGTTGTGTCAGAAACAGACAGGTTAGTATGATGCTACATGGGCTAGTTGTGTTAGAAACAGACAGGTTAGTATGATGCTACATGGGCTAGAAGGGTTAACAGGTCAGCATGATGCTTCACAATCTAGTAGTATGAGTAGTATTCATAGTGTTCGTGGTAGTATTAATGTATAGTACCTATTTCCTCCAGGTCAGCTGTCATGGATTAGTAGTATTGATAGTATTAGTGGTATTGGTGGGATTAGTAATACTGGTCATTTAAGTAGTATTAGTAGCACTGCTAATATGAGTAGCAGTACCTATTTCCTCCAGGTCAGCCGTCATGGACTTGGAGCGAAGGGTTAAAGATGTGCTGGGAGCTCTCTTCGGAGGGGGCGGAGCTACAAACACAACAACCAATCACAGAGCAGAGAGAGGAGATAACAAGTTTGTCTGACAGACAGGCAGGAGGCAGACAGACAGACAGACAGGTATGCAGACAGACAGACAGACAGACAGACAGACAGACAGACAGACAGACAGACACAGACTGACAGACACACAGCCTGACATACAGACAGACAGCCTCACATACATACAGACAGGTATGCAGACAGAGAGACAGACAGACAGACAGACATACAGACAGACAGACAGACAGGTATGCAGACAGAGAGACAGACAGACAGACAGACAGACAGGTATGCAGACAGAGAGACAGACAGACAGACAGGTATGCAGACAGACAAACAGACAGACAGACAGACATACAGACAGACAGACAGGTATGCAGACAGAGAAACAGACAGACAGACAGACAGACAGGTATGCAGACAGACAGACAGACAGACAGACCTTTCTTCCGGAGGTTGGAGTCGGCCTTGCGGGAGACTGAGACGACCTTCATCATCAGACCACTTCCTCCCTGTCTGATGAGAGACACCACCTGTCTGTGGCCCACCTTCACCACCTCCGCCCCATTCACCTGGTAGACAGGTAGACAGGTAGACACACATGCAGACAGGTAGACAGGTAGATACACAGGTATACAGGTAGACAGGTAGACACACAGGTAGACAGATAGACAGGTAGATACACAGGTATACAGGTAGACAGGTAGACACACAGGTATACAGGTAGACACACAGGTAGACAGGTAGACAGGTAGACACACAGGTAGACAGGTTGACAGGTAGACACACGGGTAGACAGGTAGACACACAGGTAGACAGGTAGACAGGTAGACACACGGGTAGACACACATGCAGACAGGTAGACAGGTAGACAGGTAGACACACAGGTAGACACGTCGACACGTAGACACACAGGTATACAGGTAGACACACAGGTATACAGGTAGACACACAGGTAGACAGGTTGACAGGTAGACACACAGGTAGACACACAGGTATACACACAGGTAGACAGGTATACAGGTAGACACACAGGTAGACAGGTATAAAGGTAGACACACAAGTAGACACAGAGGTAGACAGGTGGACAGGTAGACACAGAGGTAGACAGGTAGACAGGTGGACAAATGTAAAGGTATACAGGTAGACAGAGGTAGACAGGTAGAC
>JACYXH010000483.1:570000-572500 GCA_026745465.1 Lota lota | reverse complement strand
AATGTTCTGCACACTCTAGTTGGACCCCATAAACCATGAACACACAATGTTCTGCACACTCTAGTTGGACCCTATAAACCATGAACACACAATGTTCTACACAAACACACTCTAGTTGGACCCCATAAACCATGAACACACAATGTTTTAACACACTCTAGTTGGACCCCATAAACCATGAACACACAATGTTCTGCACACTCTAGTTGGACCCCATAAACCATGAACACACAATGTTCTACACAAACACACTATAGTTTGGCCTCATTCACCATGAATGTGTATTGTTCTATAGACACACACTAATTGGACCTCATAAACCATGAATAGCCTGGATTCTGACCTATGGTGGCGTGGTCCTGCAGTAATAGCTCACAACAGAATGGGGCGCCGCCCACCATGGCAGAGTGGTACAGAGGAGTCAGACCTCGGCTGTCCTTGTAGTCGGGGGAGGCTCCCAGGTCCAGCAGTGTCTACAGCAGCATATCATCATCATCATCATCATCATCATCATCATCATCATATCATTCATGTTATTATTATTATTCACACTATGCATAGCACGGATTCTGTAGTACTGTAGTACTGCAGTACTGTAGCAGCAGTGCTGTAGTACTGCAGTACTGTAGCAGCAGTACAGTAGTACTGTAGTACTGTAGCAGCAGTACTACAGTAGTACAGTACTGCTGCTACAGTACTACAGTACTACAGTACAGTAGTACAGTAGCAGCAGTACTGTAGCAGCAGTACTGTAGCAGCAGTACAGTAGCAGCAGTACTGTAGTGCTAGACGTACAGTAGCAGCAGTACTGTAGCAGCAGTACTGTAGCAGCAGTACTGCAGTGCTAGACGTACAGTAGCAGCAGTACTGTAGCAGCAGTACTGTAGTGCTAGACGTACAGTAGCAGCAGTACTGTAGCAGCAGTACAGTAGCAGCAGTACTGTAGCAGCAGTACTGTAGCAGCAGTACTGCAGTACTGTAGCAGCAGTACTGCAGTGCTAGACGTACAGTGAGGGCGGTGCTGTTCTTGCAGAGCACTGCTCTGTGCAGGGCGGTGATCCCGTCTCTAGTCCGGAAGTCCAGGTGAGCTCCTCCACTGCGCAGCACCTTGATGAGGTCACAGCTGTCCTCTAGCTGGACCGCCTGAGTGAACGGGCACTCTGCAGTACACACAGTTACACTGCAGTTTATACTCTGTAGTACACAGTTACACTGCAGTACATACTCTGCAGTACACAGTTATACTGGAGTTAATACTCAACCAATACCTGGTTGTGTTTATCCTGACCTCCTGGTTGTGTTTATCCTGACCTCCTGGTTGTGTTTATCCTGACCTCCTGGTTGTGTTTATCCTGACCTCCTGGTTGAGTGACTGACCTCCTGGTTGAGTGACTGACCTCCTGGTTGAGTTACTGACCTCCTGGTTGAGTTACTGACCTCCTGGTTGTGTTTATCCTGACCTCCTGGTTGAGGTACTGACCTCCTGGTTGAGTTACTGACCTCCTGGTTGAGTTACTGACCTCCTGGTTGTGTTTATCCTGACCTCCTGGTTGAGATACTGACCTCCTGGTTGAGTTACTGACCTCCTGGTTGGTGGGTTACTGACCTCCTGGTTGGGTTACTGACCTCCTGGTTGGGTTACTGACCTCCTGGTTGAGTTACTGACCTCCTGGTTGAGTTACTGACCTCCAGGTTGAGTTACTGACCCCCTGGTTGAGTTACTGACCTCCTGGTTGTGTTTATCCTGACCTCCTGGTTGAGTTACTGACCTCCTGGTTGAGTTACCGACCTCCTGGTGGAGTTACTGACCTCCTGGTTGGGTTACTGACCTCCTGGTTGAGTTACTGACCTCCTGGTTGAGATACTGACCTCCTGGTTGGTGGGTTACTGACCTCCTGGTTGAGTGACTGACCTCCTGGTTGAGTTACTGACCTCCTGGTTGGGTTACTGACCTCCTGGTTGAGTTACTGACCTCCAGGTTGAGTTACTGACCTCCACTGTCTGCGTCATGGAAGTTGGGGTCCAGTCCTCTGTCCAGCCATCTGGAGACCTTCTCAACGTTCTTCTGCTGGACGTGCTCCATGAACCGTTTGAGGTTCGCCTGGAATACAGCAGTACGTAGTATGGCTACCTGTTAGCGTGTTTACCTTGGTACGTAGTATAGCTACCTGTTAGCGTGTTTACCTTGGTACGTAGCATGGCTACCTGTTAGCGTGTTTACCTTGGTATGCAGTGTGGCTAACTGTTAGCGTGTTTACCTTGGTATGTAGCATGGCTACCTGTTAGCGTGTTTACCTTGGTACGTAGCATGGCTACCTGTTAGCGTGTTTACCTTGGTACGTAGCATGGCTACCTGTTAGCGTGTTTACCTTGGTACGTAGCATGGCTACCTGTTAGCGTGTTTACCTTGGTACGTAGCATGGCTACCTGTTAGCGTGTTTACCTTGGTACGTAGCATGGCTACCTGTTAGCGTGTTTACCTTGGTACGTAGCATGGCTA
>JACYXH010000483.1:540000-565000 GCA_026745465.1 Lota lota | reverse complement strand
ATTAGCTTCCTATACTAGCATCCGTAACCACTAGCTTCCTATACTAGCATCCATTACCACTAGCTTCCTATACTAGCATCCGTAACCACTAGCAGTTAGCTTGAGCCTGACCACTGGGCTGTTAGGTTCTCACTCATAGCAAGATGCCAGCTAGCAGCTGGCTATGCGCAGCATCAGTGAGTAGTGCAGTAGTTGGTATCAGTGTGTAGTAGAATAGTAGTATCAATAGCAGTAGTAGAAGTAGTAATAGTAGTAGTATAATTAGTAGTAGTAGTAGTAGTAGTATAATTAGTAGTAGTAGCAGTAGTATCATTAGTAGTAGTAGTAGTAGTAGTAGTAGTAGTAGTAGTAGTAGTAGTAGTAGTATAATTAGTAGTAGTAGCAGTAGTATCATTAGTAGTAGTAGTAGTAGTAGTAGTAGTAGTAGTAGTAGTATAATTAGTAGTAGTAGCAGTAGTATCATTAGTAGTAGTAGTAGTAGTAGTAGTAGTAGTAGTAGTATAATTAGTAGTATCATTAGTAGTGGTAGTAGTATAATTAGTAGTAGTATTAGTAGTGGTAGTAGTATAATTAGTATTAGTATTAGTAGTGGTAGTAGTATAATTAGTAGTAGTATTAGTAGTGGTAGTAGTATAATTAGCAGTAGTATTAGTAGTGGTAGTAGTATAATTAGTAGTATAATTAGTAGTAGTAGTAGTATAATTAGTAGTAGTAGTAGTATAATTAGTAGTAGTAGTAGTATAATTAGTAGTAGTAGTAGTGGTATTCCATTTCTCTATGGCCACAATAGTGTTGGCATGTTGGGACAGAAACAGCACTACTGGAACCACTTCCTGTGACTAACATTTCCTGCTTCCTGTATGCTGAGGACACTGGAGGATGTTTGTCAGGAAAACCCTTCATATCTGGAGAGGTGAGATAACACACACACACACACACACACACCATCCCACACACACACACACACAGACACGCACACACACACACACACACCATCACACACATAAGCGCGTGCACACACACACATACACACACACACACACACACACACACACACACACACACACACTATCACGCACACAAAGAAGCATGCACACACACACTCACCATAATACCAACACACACACACACACACATACACTCACAAACTCACACACACACACACACTGTTCAATGGATTGGGTGGAATTTAGAACGTTTACCCACCTGTCTCTCCACTCCCTGGCCAATCAGAGAGCTCTCCTCACTTCCTCTGGAAGAAGAGGAGGGGCATGAGAACTACATGTCCAATATTCAGGTCAGCAACATGCATGTTGAAACCAACACACACACACACACACACCACAAACACACACACACACACAGAACAAACACACAAACACACAAACACACAAACGCACACATTCAGCACACACACACACCAAACACCTCCCAAAGACAGACACATAGACACACACACACCACCACCATCACCAAACACACACACCACCAGATACACGGCCGCGCACACACACACACGCACACGCACACACAGACAGAACCGTGTGTGTGCGTGGTTGCGTGCGTGTGTGTGTGTGTGTGTGCGTGCGTGTGTGTGTGCTGGTTACATCATGAAAGTAGCTTCACCTCCACCTGTCTGTTTGGACATGAGGAGAGAGAGGGGAACACCTACCGATGATGTTACATAACACACACCTATACAGAACTCACACCTATACAGAACACACACCTATACAGAACACACACCTATACAGAACACACACCTATACAGAACACACACAGCCCAGACTCACCATGCGATGCAGTCCCAGGTTCCAGAGGTAGAGAGGACGGAGAGAATTCATCTGGAGATATTTAAAGAGAGAGAGGATGAGTGCTAAGCTCACTCTGCCCACACACCGCTTGCATGACACACAGGAGAGAGGGGGCTCTGTGTGTGTGTGTCTCCCACTCTACTGCGTGGGCCACACACAAACCTCTCCCTCTCTCTCTGATATACATGTAGGAAAGAAGAGGGAGAGAGTGATAGAAAGACAGTGAGGAGGAAAGAGGGAGGGAGGAGATAGAGAGAGAGATAGAGAGATAGAGAGAGAGAGAGAGAGAGAGAGAGAGAGAAAGAAAGAGAGAAGCGTGGGTGTGCAGGAGTGGTGCGTTTCCACGGTAACGATACAGAAAATGTTCTCCGCCAATCGGCTACTCTGAGGTGTTCCAATGCATCATGGGAGAAAAAGACACCCAGGGTCACATGACTCACATGGGGGCTTAATTAGTTGGGGAGATGCTGCCCTCTGCTGGGGACAGGGAGGAGAGTCACTCCATAACCATGACAACTTAGAACACTGTAGGGCGTTACCATGACAACCTGTATGAGCGCCCAGCACTGGCCATTCATCTATATATATTTATATAGAGTATGTTTAGTCAACATTTATTTGTACATACACCCCAAACGTTCAACACCTCGACTGAGTAGTTGATGAAGTGGAGGACAGAAGTACAGGGACCTTCATCGCCTCCGTATGAAAACTGTTCTGTGATTGGTCGGTGCCTAATGACCGCTGTTCTGTGATTTGAAGGAACATGACACACATCTTCTTCACATGCTTTATTTAGAAAGTATGCACAGACACTAAAAGGTGCTAACTGGGAGGATGTCTTCAGCTCGCAGGGCGGTTCTGCAGCAGCAGGTCTATGTAAGCTCCGCCCACCAGACTAGCTTCTGAAATGTCCAGCTGCTTCATCAGTTCCTGGGCCACCTGCAACACGCCGCCATCCCATAATAACCCTTATACATGGGTTAGGGTTAGGGTTAACCCATATATATGGGTTAGGGTTAGGGTTAACCCATATATATTGGTTAGGGTTAGGGTTATGGGTTATGGGTTCGGGTTAACCCATATATATGGGTTAGGGTTATGGGTTATGGGTTATGGGTTCGGGTTAACCCATATATAGGGTTAGGGTTAGGGTTATGGGTTATGGGTATGGGCATATATAGGGTTAGGGTTATGGGTTATGGGTTATGGGTATGGGTTAGGGTTAACCCATATATGGGTTAGGGTTATGGGTTATGGGTTATGGGTATGGGTTAGGGTTAACCCATATATAGGGTTAGGGTTATGGGTTATGGGTATGGGTTATGGGTATGGGCATATATAGGGTTAGGGTTATGGGTTATGGGTATGGGTTAGGGTTAACCCATATATGGGTTAGGGTTATGGGTTATGGGTTATGGGTTCGGGTTAACCCATATATAGGGTTAGGGTTAGGGTTAGGGTTATGGGTATGGGTTCGGGTTAGGGTTAACCCATATATATAGGGTTCACTGCTCCAACATTAAACACGGTGTACTTTATCACGACCTAACATTTGAATACTATGAGACGGCTCAAACTTATATCAGTGAGATAAAGACTCTACCTGCTGGCCCTCCACAAGGGTCTGGTCTGGACGCATCACCACCTACACACACACACACACACACACACACCAAATAACACACACACACATTACAAGTGGGAATGTCCACCCAGGTTTATGATGGACTGATCCAGTCCTTGGTAGCTAGGGTTAGCTCTGTGTGTGTGTGTGTGTGTGTGTGTGTGTGTGTGTGTGTGTGTGTGTGTGTGTGTGTGTGTGTTGGACCTCCAGCTCCATGAAGTGTCCCAGTCCCTCCACAGTGTCCAGGTGAACTCTGGTCTGACCAATCAGAAACAACCTCCGCTCCTTAAGGACCTCCCCCTTCACACCTAGAGCCCCAGAGAGGACCTCCTACACACACACACACACACACACACACACACACACACACACACACACACACACACACACAATCACTCTCACACACATACACACACAATCACTCTCACACACACACAATCACTCACACACACACAAAACTCTTTTAATCCATAATACCCACAAAATCAAAGATTAATCTCATATCTTATGGTTCACCGTCTGCACATTGATGACGTACACACACACCCCAAATATTAACACACAAACACACAAACACCCCAAATATAAACCACAAACACAGGAGTCTGACCCTGAGGGTCTGGGGGTCGGAGGTCAGGGAGATGGAGAAGCGGGACAGTTTGGGTCCGTCTGTGTCGGGGCGCTCGTAGAAGATCAGCTGACCAGATCCGTCCTGGAGGAAACACACGCACGCACACACACGCACACACACAGACACAAAGGGGCAGTGTTCACCTGTGTGACTGCTCATGTGTTGTTAACATGTGTTTGCATCTGTGTATGGATGTGTGTGTGTGTGTAGTGTGTATGTGTGTGTGTACTGTATTTGTGTATGCATGTGTGTGTTTGTGATATGTCTGTGTATGCATGTGTGTGTGTGTGTGTAGTGTGTCTGTGTGTGCATGTGTGTATTTGTGGTGTCTGTGCATGCGTGTGTGTGTGTGTGTAGTGTATAGTGTGTGTGTGTGTGTGTATAGTGTGTGTGTGTGTGTGTATAGTGTGTGTGTATAGTGCGTGTGTGTGTGTATAGTGTGTGTAGTGTGTAGTGTATAGTGTGTGCGTGTAGTGTATAGCGTGTGTGTGTGTGTGTATAGTGTGTGTGTGTGTGTAGTGTATAGTGTGTGTGTGTGTGTGTATAGTGTGTGTGTGTATAGTGTGTGTGTATAGTGTGTGTGTGTAGTGTGTAGTGTATAGTGTGTGTGTGTGTAGTGTATAGCGTGTGTGTGTGTAGTGTATAGTGTGTGTGTGTGTGTGTGTGTGTAGTGTACAGTGTGTGTGTGTGTATAGTGTGTGTGTGTGTGTGTGTGTGTAGTGTATAGTGTGTGTGTGTGTGTGTAGTGTGTGTGTGTGTGTATAGTGTGTGTGTGTGTGTGTGTGTGTAGTGTACAGTGTGTGTGTGTGTGTATAGTGTGTGTGTGTGTGTAGTGTATAGTGTGTGTGTGTGTGTGTGTAGTGTATAGTGTGTGTGTGTGTGTGTGTATAGTGTACAGCGTGTGTGTGTGTATAGTGTGTGTATGTGTGTGTGTGTGTGTGTGTGTGTAGTGTATAGTGTGTGTGTGTGTGTGTGTGTGTGTGTGTGTGTGTGTGTGTGTGTGTAGTGTATAGTGTGCGTGTGTGTAGTGTATAGTGTGTGTGTGTATGTGTGTGTGTGTGTGTGTGTGTGTGTGTGTGTAGTGTATAGTGTGCGTGTGTGTAGTGTATAGTGTGCGTGTGTATAGTGTGTGTGTGTGTGTGTAGTGTATAGTGTGTGTGTGTGTGTGTGTGTGTGTGTGTGTGTGTGTGTGTGTGTGTGTGTGTGTGTGTGTGTGTGTGTGTGTGTGTGTGTAGTGTATAGTGTGTGTGTGTGTGTGTGTGTGTGTGTGTGTGTGTGTGTGTGTGTGTGTGTGTGTGTGTGTGTGTGTGTGTGTGTGTAGTGTATAGTGTGTGTGTGTTACCATGAAGTCTCGTAGTTTGAGGCGGCCTGGGGGGCTGCAGTGGAAGAAGGTGTCTCGTTGTTTGATGATGGTGCCCTCTGATTGGCTGAGAGAGCTGGCCTTCGAAGCCAACAGGGACACACTGTCCACCCTGGCCTTGATCTCCACGTTGGATGGCATGACACTGCTGAGCTTGTGCAGAAGAGGCAGCGGAACAGGATAAATATTCAGAATGCATCATGGGATGTTTTGTTGGCCATACGACGCCATTTTGAGAGGACTCAAGAGTTGTATTGCTGTTAAATCCTAAATGTAGATCCTAGAAACGCTGTGGTGGCAGTTTCAAACACAACCATGTCCCCATGATGACCAATTATTTCACTTCTAGGAGGCCTACAGGTAGGGGTCAGGGGTCACCTCGCTCTAGGAGGCCTAAAGGTAGGGGTCAGGGGTCATCTAGCTCTAGAAGGCCTATAGGTAGGGGTCAGGGGTCATCTAGCTCTAGGAGCCCTACAGGTAGGGGTCATCTGGCTCTAGGAGGCCTACAGGTAGGGGTCAGGGGTCATCTCACTCTAGGAGGCCTACAGGTAGGGGTCAGGGGTCATCTCGCTCTAGGAGGCCTACAGGTAGGGGTCAGGGGTCATCTCGCTCTAGGAGGCCTACAGGTAGGGGTCAGGGGTCATCTCGCTCTAGGAGGCCTACAGGTAGGGGTCAGGGGTCATCTAGCTCTAGGAGGCCTACATGTAGGGGTCAGGGGTCATCTTCATGCTGCATACACATTTGCATTCTTCCGCATTCCACAACAATAAAAAATAAAAAAGATTTCAGAACAAAGAACATTTAAATAAACAATAATTTCATGACTTGAGTCAACCATTTAAGATAAGAAAATATGTATAAATGTTTAATCTAAAAGTAAACGACTTGCACATTGCCTTGCATCAATCATCTGCCAAACAAAGGCACTTGTTAAAACTTGATCGTCTACATCCACCAGTAGTTAGCAGTCCTACAGGTACACTTTGGACATTGGGGATCGAACCCAGAACCCAGAACTGAGAGTGCAATGTTATGGTTCATTCATTTCAGAAGGTAAAAGCAATACTAACGCAATAGAAAAAGAACTTCATGTAAAGGAAAATATAGGGTTTGTTTTGTGTGCATGTAAGTAGCTGATTCTGGGGATTCATATGAAATCATATGAATTAATATAAACTAAGCACACATACCTTGCGGGGGAAAGATGAACTCTGCAGCGCTTTACCGCTAGAACAGACATGCGCACGGGCAGCGTGACGTCAAACACAACACAGTGGAACAAGACAGTTCCACTTTTGTAAAAGGACAAGCAAGCATTGTTGAAATAGAGTAGCCTTTATTTGGTGTGCATTTTTTAAAAATTTATTGCACAATAATAAAAACGTTAACAAAGAATAATACATTACAGTAAAGACATTATTTGATAAGCCAACTATGGCGTCCGTTGCTGTTTTCGGTCCGGCGCAACAGTTTACTGCCGTCTGTAGTTCCGCTCGAACTGCAGCAACTTTCGCCATCAAATTGTTGTATACCTACCAGGATGATGAATTACCACCTAACCCACAGCTATTTATTTCTATCGAAATAGCTCCCTTCCCTAAACTTATAACATAACGGGGTAGTGTGGTCATTTTTTATTATTTGTAACCACACAAGAAAACACGTAGGACTAATGTATTAATCTAAGCCTGGATTGAAGGCCGGAGTACTTAGTAACAGGGGTATTTTACTTCACGTTGCTATTATATATCCATGGCTAAACGCTAGATTTAATACATTTTCGTGTTTCAAATCATAAAAGAGTGTCTCCCGTGGATATTTTAAACTACAAATACGGAAAGCCGAATGTGTCAAACATAATGCGTTTTAAACTTCCAATTGTAAAGTCGCCGTCTCTGGCGTCATTTGGTCAACGAACCAATCACGATGCAGAATGTAAACCGCATATATTTGGGCTGCACCTCTTTCATGATTGGTCAACAATTTCAAGGTTTATCTGTCCAATCAGCAGAGACTTACGTATGAATATATAGAAGCGCATCAACGAACATGTTAATCATTGACGTCCTTGTTTAATACTGCAGGAAAATGTCAGGAAGAGGTAAAACCGGCGGCAAAGCCAGGGCGAAGGCCAAGACCCGCTCATCTCGTGCCGGGCTTCAGTTCCCCGTCGGCCGTGTGCACAGACTTCTCCGCAAAGGAAACTACGCTCATCGCGTCGGTGCCGGAGCTCCCGTCTACCTGGCGGCGGTGCTCGAGTATCTGACCGCTGAGATTCTGGAGCTGGCCGGAAACGCTGCCCGCGACAACAAGAAGACCCGCATCATCCCCCGCCATCTGCAGCTGGCCGTCCGCAACGACGAGGAGCTCAACAAACTCCTGGGCGGCGTGACCATCGCTCAGGGCGGCGTGCTGCCCAACATCCAGGCCGTCCTTCTGCCCAAGAAGACCGAGAAGCCCGCCAAGAAGTAATACTAGACCACCAGAAACCCAAAGGCTCTTTTAAGAGCCGCCCACATTTTCACTAAGAGCTGAACCTCCCATACATGAACAAATCTAACGGTGCATTAAATAAGAATGCTAGTGTCCTGTTACTTAAAGCCTAACCCCTGGTTTGAGCGCTATGAGCCTGTACCTCAGATAATGACTAATGTAATGAAGCTCATTCGAGGTCCGATATTAAATGTAATTAACGCTACGTACAATGCGCCACCTTAAGGTGGTCGTTTTGATACTGATCATTCTGAGGTGCATTGGAAACAACTCGTATCCTGGGTTAAACTGCATTTATATTAACCAACTTAACTGGCGCTGGTGTTTTTAAATGGATTCAGTTACACATTGTTCTACTAAAGGTGCCCATTTGTTCTATGAAATGTTACAATTCTCGATTCACATTGCAAAAAGAAATAGGAAAGAGATTGAATGACGCGTGAATGAATTCATGGCCTCGGGGGCACTGGGCGGGGCCTGTACTGGAGCGCCCGCCCTTCGTCTCTCTCAGGTCCTCAACAAGCCTTTATAAGCCCGGAGCACACTGCCCATGTCCATTCTGCTCTAGATCTAAAACGGCACAATGTCTGGTCGTGGTAAAGGAGGAAAGGGACTCGGAAAAGGCGGCGCCAAGCGTCACCGTAAAGTTCTGCGTGATAACATCCAGGGCATCACCAAGCCCGCTATCCGCCGCCTGGCCCGTCGCGGCGGCGTGAAGCGAATCTCCGGTCTGATCTACGAGGAGACCCGTGGTGTCCTCAAGGTGTTCCTGGAGAACGTGATCCGTGATGCCGTCACCTACACCGAGCACGCCAAGAGGAAGACCGTCACCGCCATGGATGTGGTGTACGCCCTGAAGAGGCAGGGACGCACCCTGTACGGCTTCGGCGGTTAAACGACATGTCTTAACCTTCTGACCCCAAAGGCTCTTTTAAGAGCCACCCAAATATTACCAAAAGCTTTCCTGTTTGTATAAGTGGATAAATTATACCATCATAATATCACGCCAAATTGGTATTGTTTAATGACTACATAGGTTATGTATATTGAAGATGAATTTACTCAAAGCACATGACGCTGGATAAAACGGGATTGAGAACTAAAACGCAGATCCAGACCAGTTAGAACACATCGGCAGATCTCGAAGCAACCAGTTTATAGGTTGCTTTTAATCACGATTTTATTTTACAGGATACAATGACGATAATTGGTTAATCAGCCACCTAATCCATTAATATAACAGTATCGTTAACAGCTGCCATATAGTCCATAGTTTAAATGAGTCTATACTGAACCGGCTGGACCAGTAAACATTAACTAGTCCGAATTAAACAATGAACCGTTTAACGTTTAGTTGAAAATAGAAAATGGTCTGGTCGAGAGGGTATTGCAATCTATTTACTGTAAAGCTGTGCTACCAACCAGTGTCGCTTGGGTACACGCCCCTTATTCTTCAGCCAATCACATGATGGGACCAACACTGTTGATTTGCATGCGCCTCCTATAAGTACGGCAGTCAAACTCTGTGCCAGATACTCGGTCCATCATGCCTGATCCAGCACCCAAAACCGCGCCGAAGAAGGGCTCCAAGAAAGCCGTTTCCAAGACCGCTGTGAAGGGCGGCAAGAAGCGCCGCAAGACCAGGAAGGAGAGCTACGCCATCTACGTGTACAAGGTGCTGAAGCAGGTCCACCCCGACACCGGCATCTCCTCCAAGGCGATGGGAATCATGAACTCCTTCGTCAACGACATCTTCGAGCGCATCGCCGGTGAGGCGTCTCGCCTTGCTCACTACAACAAGCGCTCCACCATCACCTCCAGGGAGATCCAGACCGCCGTCCGCCTGCTGCTGCCCGGTGAGCTGGCCAAGCACGCCGTGTCTGAGGGCACCAAGGCGGTGACCAAGTACACCAGCTCCAAGTAACTTCAACAATGAACAACCTAACCCAACGGTCCTTTTAAGGACCACCCAACTCTGCCTGAGAGCTTTCCTTCTGCCTCATTCACATTCAGAACTATATTTGCTTTCCAATCTAACTGCACATTAAATGTGTAAATCTATTATGCCAACCGCTTCGTCTGTTTCAGTAAACCAAACTCACGTTTCAGTTCCCCTAGGGATGAACTGACAATACGTGTACGTTTGGATGACACTGCCCACCGCTGCGC
The DNA here is from genome assembly GCA_026745465.1 of Lota lota. Taxonomy (NCBI): domain Eukaryota; kingdom Metazoa; phylum Chordata; class Actinopteri; order Gadiformes; family Lotidae; genus Lota; species Lota lota. Next base: position 554,906 of record JACYXH010000483.1, on the reverse strand, counting down.
GTATTTGGTTATTTAATGTAGCGAGAGCTAGCCGCACGGGCTAGTTAGCTGATTAGCTCGAGTCGACCGACTACGGAACGGGGATTTCCAATCTACCGCCATTGCAACTGATCCAGTCAATTTGACCAAAGCGACCACCGTTCCTATGGTCGCCAATTTGATAAGCATGAATATATTGTGCACTGTTACACTGTTTGCAAATTATAAACCAGACCACCTTTCAAATGTAACTGGTAGAATAACCCGTGTTTTAGCACGGCTCTGGTCGTGGAGCTTTACGAGTCGGGCCGAATCTAACACAATCTGAGTTGATCCAGTTCCGTTTCCTTGCTTCCATGGCTGCTGCACGCTGTGTTTGTTTGTTTCATATCTGGCAACCCGGGGCTACACCATCTAAAATAGGGCGGGTTGCCAGTGTGTTTACATGGCAAACAAGCCATACTATATTTACTGAACAATATTTATAAGTAAAAATGTCTATCATTTTTTTATATGATTTTAATTGTCTATTTCGAGAATATAATCCCACGTATTACCTGCAGAACCCTGGTGTACCACTGGGGCGCGCCCTCCCCTTGTGGTAAAATAATAGTCATAAAACAAATAAAAACACTATTCCTCACTGTGTCCAATTAACATAATACAATAACGAACGCACGATCACACGACAAAGTGTGCAGTGTGGGATTACTGGTGAAACGTCACCATCCCTTCTTTGATGGTACGTTTCCTGCCTAGCCGAATGGACCCACAATTGAGACGCGTTCATAAATACAAAGACATATGTTAGTAGCTGGTCTCTAAAACCATCAAACATCGTTATATGTTTATGTATGCCCTTAAATCTAAATACATTATGATGTATTTGAGTTGTTTGAGTGTGTGGCTTTATTACGTATAGCATAGATGTTATTAAGAACCAAAGAAAGCTTTCAGTTGAATTTCCTAGGGGGCGTGTTTAACGTGTGACTGGGAAACAGCGCTACAGCCAATCGTAAACTTTACAGACCTCCCGCCATTCTTCAAAACGGCCAATCAGCTTGTAGCTGTGCTCTGCCTCAGGCTATATATTCTCCTGCAGAACGGACACACGCACACTTCGTCAAGACGAACAACTAAGCAGCAATGGCAAGAACCAAGCAGACCGCTCGTAAGTCCACCGGTGGCAAAGCCCCCAGGAAGCAGCTCGCCACCAAGGCTGCCCGTAAGAGCGCCCCGGCCACCGGCGGTGTGAAGAAGCCCCATCGCTACAGGCCCGGCACCGTGGCTCTCAGAGAGATCCGCCGGTATCAGAAATCCACCGAGCTGCTGATCCGCAAGCTGCCCTTCCAGCGCCTGGTGAGGGAGATCGCTCAGGACTTCAAGACCGACCTCCGCTTCCAGAGCTCCGCTGTGATGGCTCTTCAGGAGGCCAGCGAGGCCTACCTGGTCGGTCTGTTTGAGGACACCAACCTGTGCGCCATCCACGCCAAGAGGGTCACCATCATGCCCAAAGACATCCAGCTCGCCCGCCGCATCCGCGGAGAGCGCGCCTAAATCGACCTCGGTCAAATCCCCACAACGGCTCTTTTAAGAGCCACCAAATTCTTACAAAGACTTCCTTTGCTGAAGTATAATCCTGTCAGTATAAATGACTACGCATATCATGTAATTAACATCGGTTAACAACGCAACATTACTATACCTTAACTAAAACTACTGGTGAATAATCAGAATTGGACCAATAAGGGCTCGATCGCACCAAATCAGGCTTTGAGGGTCTGCTGCGGTGATGTGGGCGTGTCACTTCGTGGCCTGTTGCTGTGACGTCAGGTTGTGACCTTAAGCCACTCCCTCAGTTGCTTTTATTACATCTAAACGTACGCAAGAGTAAAATTCGTAGGCTTGGATCCTCAACAGTCACACAGCATCAATACAAGATCAATAAAGTATGTAATGATAAATAATATGTAGCAACATCAATACAACAATGTGTTCAAGTGGTAGTGGTACCAGCCACGGTGGTAGTGCAACAAATAAATAAAATGATGTGCAAAATACAGAATATAGTGCAGATAATCAAATGGGTTGTTGTAGTGTGCGTGGGGTTGGTTTGGGGGTAATGGATTTTTCCAGGAGCCTGGCTGCTTGGGGGGGGGGGGGGGGGGGGGGGGCAGGCTGGCATGTACAGCTACGCACCCAAGAACACTGGAAAATTCAATGTAAACGGTGGCACTGGTTCCATGATAAACTAGATTCAAAAAAATATTTACAAACAGTGGTATGGAAAAACACAAAGAATTAATAATACACAAATATACCAAAGAAATTGTACACCAATAACCAAAATCGAAGGTGTAGTAAAACGAGTTAGTTCATTTAAATGTGAAATAACAGGGACGCACTACTAAGGATTCTAATATATGCATAACGTGTCATAATACACCAAAGGCATAAGGAGGAAATGAGGAGGAAAATAATAAATATCCCTCCGCAGGCCGGTGCGCGTCGTCGTGCCTACGTCATTACGTCGTGCGTTCTGCTGCTCCTTTCCTGACCGTGTCTCTTGTTATCCTGACGGACTGAATCATGGTGAGCTTAGATCCTTTACTTTACTACAATCATTCGCTTTTTAACACAGAAAATGTCCAGGTTACCCTAGACAGGCGCCGCTCTTCAGTGGGATCTGTAAAAACGTGTTCAGAGTGATCGGTTGTTGGCTTTAGCTGGGCTAACGGCTACGTGAGAGGAAGCACATGGCGCTAGTCTGGCGCAGCGCGACTCAACGCCTTATTAAAGTTACTTAGTTGTACCTGACAAACAGTCGATGCTGCTACATGTGTTCACCACGTACGTTTTTGATTAACCAGACTCCAGTTTTCTAAACGAAGCCACCGTGACTGGGCACATCACTGGTGTTGTAGCACGCTAGGCTAGCTAGCCGGTTAGCTGCTTGTTGGGTGGAGCACATAACGCTTTGTTCCGCTAGCCACCAATGACGCCACAAACAGCTATGCACCATCCGAATCACGTGAAACACGGCTGTAATGGTCCTGGTGGTATTATAACACCACTAGAACCTCACTGTGACTGGTTCCCAGACTCCACATTATGGCCTTAACGATGTTCTCCAAGCTTCTATGAGGGGCGGAGTTAAGAATCCACCATGACCATGCTTGGTGTTCACTAGTATAGTATTTATACTATAGTAATACTACCTACTATTATAGTAGTATAAAAATGATACTTAATGAAGCTAGTTGTTAATCATAATGTTATATAATTACATACTTAATTATTACAATTGTATTTTATAGAAGTATAATGATTATTATAGTTATAGGATTAATTATCAAGTTAAAATGATGCAGGATGGAGATGGTGATTACAGTAGTGTAATAGTGATGCAGGATGGAGATGGTGATTGCAGTAGTGTAATAGTGATGCAGGATGGAGATGGTGATTACAGTAGTGTAATAGTGATGGAGATGGTGATTGCAGTAGTGTAATAGTGATGCGGGATGGAGATGGTGATTGCAGTAGTGTAATAGTGATGCAGGATGGAGATGGTGATTACAGTAGTGTAATAGTGATGGAGATGGTGATTGCAGTAGTGTAATAGTGATGCAGGATGGAGATGGTGATTACAGTAGTGTAATAGTGATGGAGATGGTGATTACAGTAGTGTAATAGTGATGCAGGATGGAGATGGTGATTACAGTAGTGTAATAGTGATGGAGATGGTGATTACAGTAGTGTAATAGTGATGCAGGATGGAGATGGTGATTACAGTAGTGTAATAGTGATGGAGATGGTGATTACAGTAGTGTAATAGTGATGCAGGATGGAGATGGTGATTACAGTAGTGTAATAGTGATGGAGATGGTGATTGCAGTAGTGTAATAGTGATGGAGATGGTGATTACAGTAGTGTAATAGTGATGGAGATGGTGATTACAGTAGTGTAATAGTGATGGAGATGGTGATTACAGTAGTGTAATAGTGATACTGGATGAAGCTAGTTCTTCTGACCCCCAGGCGTCTCTATCAATGGCCCCGGTTAACATCTTCCGCCACGGAGCGGACGAGGAGAAGGCGGAGACTGCTCGGCTGGTAAATATGATTTGGGAAGGATGTGTGTGGTGGGGATGTGTTTGAGGGGTGTGTGTGGATGTGCTTGAGGGGTGTGTGTGGATGTGTTATAATGGGGTGTGTGGGGATGTGTTTGAGGGGTGTGTGGGGATGTGTTTGAGGGGTGTGTGTGGATGTGTTATAATGGGGTGTGTTTGGATGTGTTTGAGGGGTGTGTGGATGTGTTATAATGGGGTGTGTGTGGATGTGTTTGAGGGGTGTGTGGATGTGTTATAATGGGGTGTGTGTGGATGTGTTTGAGGGGTGTGTGTGGATGTGTTTGAGGGGTGTGTGGATGTTATAATGGGGTGTGTGTGGATGTGTTTGAGGGGTGTGTGGATGTGTTATAATGGGGTGTGTGTGGATGTGTTTGAGGGGTGTGTGGATGTTATAATGGGGTGTGTGTGGATGTGTTTGAGGGGTGTGTGGATGTGTTATAATGGGGTGTGTGTGGATGTGTTTGAGGGGTGTGTGGATGTTATAATGGGGTGTGTGTGGATGTGTTTGAGGGGTGTGTGGATGTGTTATAATGGGGTGTGTGTGGATGTGTTTGAGGAGTGGAGGAACTAACGGTGATCTTCTGGTGTCTAGTCGTCCTTCATCGGAGCCATCGCCATCGGAGACCTGGTGAAAAGCACCCTGGGACCGAAGGGGATGGTGGGTGACCCGGTCCTCCACAGCTGTACTGGTTGTACGGAGAGGTGTTTTGCTGTGTGGCAGGGGCGGGCCTGTGTTGGTGTTACCATGGCGATAATGCGTCTCTTGTGATTGGCTCCACCAGGACAAGATCCTGCTGGGGGGGGGACGCGAGGCGTCGGTCACCGTCACCAACGACGGAGCGACCATCCTCAAGGCCATCGGCGTGGACAACCCGGCCGCCAAGGTCCTGGTCGGTGAGTCTGGGCGTGGCCGGGGGCGTGGCTGGGGCGTGGCCGGGGGCGTGGTCTGTGGGTGAGGAGGTCTGTCAGGGAGACCGTTTGTCTTACTGTCTCTCTCTTTCAGACATGTCAAAGGTCCAGGATGATGAGGTTGGAGACGGCACCACCTCTGTGACTGTCCTGGCGGCGGAGCTGCTCAGGGTGAGGGGGGGTAGGGGGCGTGTGGGGGCAGGGTGAGGGGGGGTGGGGGTGAGGGGGGGGTGCCTGCATTGAGCCTATATTAAATGCATCATATCATAGAAGCAGGGGTTCGAATGTGGCTGGTGATGGATGTCACTACAGCGACATCGGTGTTAGTCATGTGTGTGTTGCTATGGCAATGTGGTTGTTGCTATAGCGGTCACTGACCGTGGGCGTGGTCTGTTTCAGGAGGCGGAGCTTCTGATCGCTAAGAAGATCCACCCCCAGACCATCATCTCCGGCTGGAGGAAGGCCACGCAGGCGGCCCGCGACGCCCTGCGCGCCGCCGCCGTCGACAACGGGTGTGTGTGTGTGTGTGTGTGTGTGTGTGTGTGTGTGTGTGTGTGTGTGTGTGTGTGTGTGTGTGTGTGTGTGTGTGTGTGTGTGTGTGTGTGTGTGTGTGTGTGTGTGTGTGTGTGTGTGTGTGTGTGTGTCCTCTCATTCACATGGTTTGTTGTGTTGTCGTAGCAACGACCCAGAGCGGTTCCAGCAGGACCTGCTGAACATCTCCAGAACCACGCTGTCCTCCAAGCTGCTCACCCACCACAAGGAGCACTTCTCCCGGCTGGCGGTCGACGCCGTGCTCAGGCTCAAGGGCTCCGGGAACCTGGACGCCATCCATGTCATCAAGAAGCTGGGAGGCAGCCTCACGGACTCGTACCTGGACGAAGGTCTGCCGTCCTCTTTGCTGGCCCCCTCCATCAGGGGCTGGGATAGCTGATGGGGTTGTAGTGGGATGCAGGATCCAGCTGGCCGACAGCTATGTGAGCTGATCAGTCAGCTGTGTTCCAGAAGAACATAACGGGTATGTAGGGCTCCTACATACCCCGTTATGTTATGTAGGAGCCCTACATACCCGTTATGTTATGTAGGAGCCCTACATACCCGTTATGTTATGTAGGAGCCCTACATACCCGTTATGTTATGTAGGAGCCCTACATACCCGTTATGTTATGGAGGAGCCCTACATACCCGTTATGTTATGTAGGAGCCCTACATACCCGTTATGTTATGGAGGAGCCCTACATACCCCGTTATGTAGGAGCCCTACATACCCGTTATGTTATGGAGGAGCCCTACATACCCGTTATGTTATGTAGGAGCCCTACATACCCCGTTATGTAGGAGCCCTACATACCCGTTATGTTATGGAGGAGCCCTACATACCCCGTTATGTTATGTAGGAGCCCTACATACCCGTTATGTTATGTAGGAGCCCTACATACCCGTTATGTTATGGAGGAGCCCTACATACCCGTTATGCTTATGTAGGAAGCCCTAACATACCCGTCTATGTTATGCTAGGAGCCCTACATATACCCGTTATGTTATGTCAGGAGCCCTACATACCCGTTATGTATGTAGAGCTCCTACAATACCCGTTCATGTTATGTAAGGAGCCCTACATACCCGTTATGTATATGTAGGAGCCCTACATACCCGTTATGTTTATGTAGGAGCCCCTACATACCCGTTAAGTTATGTAGGAGCCCTACATACCCGTTATGTTATGTAGGAGCCCTACATACCAGAGCCATACATAACCGTTATGTATGGGAGCCCTACATACCCGTTATGTATATGTAGGAGCCCCTACATACCCGTTACTGTTATGTAGAGCCCTACATACCCGTCTATAGTTATGTAGGCAGCCCTAAATTACCCCGTTATGTATGGAGGCCCCTACATACCGTTATGTATGTAGGAGCCCTCCCTACATACCCGTTATGTTATGTAGGAGCCTACATACCCCGTTATGTAGGAGCCCTACATACCCGTTATGTTATGTAGGAGCCCTACATACCCGTTATGTTATGTAGGAGCCCTACATACCCGTTATGTTATGGAGGAGCCCTACATACCCGTTATGTTATGGAGGAGCCCTACATACCCGTTATGTTATGGAGGAGCCCTACATACCCGTTATGTTATGGAGGAGCCGTACATACCCGTTATGTTATGGAGGAGCCCTACATACCCGTTATGTTATGTAGGAGCCCTACATACCCGTTATGTTATGGAGGAGCCCTACATACCCGTTATGTTATGTAGGAGCCCTACATACCCGTTATGTTATGTAGGAGCCCTACATACCCCGTTATGTTGTGTAGGAGCCCTACATACCCCGTTATGTTATGGAGGAGCCCTACATACCCGTTATGTTATGGAGGAGCCCTACATACCCGTTATGTTATGTAGGAGCCCTACATACCCGTTACGTTATGTAGGAGCCCTACATACCCGTTATGTTATGTTGGAGCCCTACATACCCGTTATGTTATGTAGGAGCCCTACATACCCGTTATGTTATGGAGGAGCCCTACATACCCGTTATGTTATGGAGGAGCCCTACATACCCGTTATGTTATGGAGGAGCCCTACATACCCGTTATGTTATGGAGGAGCCCTACATACCCGTTATGTTATGGAGGAGCCCTAAATACCCGTTATGTTATGGAGGAGCCCTACATACCCCGTTATGTTATGTAGGAGCCCTACATACCCGTTATGTTATGTAGGAGCCCTACATACCCGTTATGTTATGTAGGGGCCCTACATACCCGTTATGTTATGTAGGAGCCCTACATACCCGTTATGTTATGTAGGAGCCCTACATACCCGTTATGTTATGGAGGAGCCGTACATACCCGTTATGTTATGGAGGAGCCCTACATACCTGTTATGTTATGTAGGAGCCCTACATACCCGTTATGTTATGGAGGAGCCCTACATACCCGTTATGTTATGGAGGAGCCCTACATACCCGTTATGTTATGTAGGGCTCCTACATACCCGTTATGTTATGTAGGAGCCCTACATACCCGTTATGTTATGGAGGAGCCCTACATACCCTGTTATGTTCCAGAGGAACATCCTACAGCTGTCCTGGAGCTAATGCTAAGAGTCTCTGAAATGAAAACATCTGAGGAGTACAGACGGTCCTTTAGGGACGTGTCAAACTGAACCAGGAACTGCAGTAGAAGACAAGAACCGTGTAGTCTTCCCCGTCTGGGTGAGGTCCAGGTGAGGTGGAGGTTCTAAGGTGTGTGTTCTCTGCAGGGTTCCTTCTGGATAAGAAGATTGGTGTGAACCAGCCCAAGAGACTGGAGAACGTCACCATCCTCATCGCCAACACTGGAATGGACACGGACAAGATCAAGGTGACCCTACACCTGGTACTACTGGTACCCCTGGTACTACCAGGATACACCACAAACACCCTACCCCTGGTACTACTGGTACCCCTGGTACTACCAGGATACACCACAAACATCCTACCCCTGGTACTACTGGTACCCCTGGTACTACCAGGATACACAACAAACACCCTACCCCTGGTACTACCAGGATACACCACAAACACCCTACCCCTGGTACTACTGGTACCCCTGGTACTACCAGGATACACCACAAACACCCTACCCCTGGTACTACTGGTACCCCTGGTACTACCAGGATACACAACAAACACCCTACCCCTGGTACTACTGGTACCCCTGGTACTACCAGGATACACAGCACCAAACACCCTACCCCTGGTACTACTGGTACCCCTGGTACTACTGGTACCCCTGGTACCAGGTTCACTGTGTGTGTGTGTGTGTGTGTGTCAGATCTTTGGGTCCAGGGTCAGAGTGGACTCCACAGCCAAGGTGGCGGAGATTGAGATGGCGGAGAAGGAGAAGATGAAGGAGAAGGTGGAGCGCATCCTCAAACACGGAATCAACTGCTTCATCAACAGGTACTACCTGTCTGTCTGCTACCCGTCTGTCTGTCTCTCAGAAGAATGATCTACAACTACCTGTCTCTCTGCTACCCGTCTGTCTGTCTCTCAGAAGAATGATCTACAACTACCTGTCTGTCTGCTACCCGTCTGTCTGTCTCTCAGAAGAATGATCTACAACTACCTGTCTGTCTGCTACCCGTCTGTCTGTCTCTCAGAAGAATGATCTACAACTACCTGTCTGTCTGCTACCCGTCTGTCTGTCTCTCAGAAGAATGATCTACAACTACCTGTCTGTCTGCTACCCGTCTGTCTGTCTCTCAGAAGAATGATCTACAACTACCTGTCTGTCTGCTACCCGTCTGTCTGTCTCTCAGAAGAATGATCTACAACTACCTGTCTGTCTGCTGTCTCTCGGAAGAATGATCTAGAACTACCTGTCTGTCTGCTACCCGTCTGTCTGTCTCTCAGAAGAATGATCTACAACTACCTGTCTGTCTGCTACCCGTCTGTCTGTCTCTCAGAAGAATGATCTACAACTACCTGTCTGTCTGCTACCCGTCTGTCTGTCTCTCAGAAGAATGATCTAGAACTACCTGTCTCTCTGCTACCCGTCTGTCTGTCTCTCAGAAGAATGATCTACAACTACCTGTCTGTCTGCTACCCGTCTGTCTGTCTCTCAGAAGAATGATCTACAACTACCTGTCTGTCTGCTACCCGTCTGTCTGTCTCTCAGAAGAATGATCTACAACTACCTGTCTGTCTGCTACCCGTCTGTCTGTCTCTCAGAAGAATGATCTACAACTACCTGTCTCTCTGCTACCTGTCTGTGCTGTCTCTCAGAAGAATTATCTAGAACTACCTGTCTGTCTGCTGTCTCTCGGAAGAATGATCTAGAACTACCTGTCTGTCTGCTACCCGTCTGCCTGCTACCCATCTGCTGTCTCTCAGACAGCTGATGTATAACCACCTGTCTCTCTCTCAGACAGCTGATCTATAACTACCCAGAGCAGCTGTTTGCTGCGGCTGGTGTAATGGCCATCGAACACGCAGATTTCGCCGGCGTTGAGCGTCTGGCTCTGGTCACCGGTAAGAAGTCCGTCCTGTATTCTGATTGGTCCAGACATGCTGACGCCTCCAGCCACCCGCTAAGTGTGTGTGTGTGTGTGTGTGTGTGTGTGTGTGTGTGTGTGTGTGTGTGTGTGTGTGTGTGTGTGTGTGTGTGTGTGTGTGTGTGTGTGTGTGTGTGTGTGTGTGTGTGTGTGTGTGTGTGTGTGTGTGTGTGTGTGTGTGTGTGTGTGTGTGTGTGTGTGTGTGTGTAGGAGGGGAGATCAGCTCTACATTCGACCGTCCAGAGCTGGTGAAGTTGGGTCACTGTAAGCTGATCGAGGAGGTGATGATCGGAGAGGACAAGCTGATCCACTTCTCTGGGGTCTCCATGGGTACGACCCCTGGGCTGGGTGGGACCTGTACCATGTGTTGTGGGGGTGTGACCTGTACCATGTGTTGTGGGGGTGTGACCTGTACCATGTGTTGTAGGGGGGGGGTGACCTGTACCATGTGTTGTGGGGGTGTGACCTCTACCATGTGTTGTAGGGGAGGCGTGTACCATGTGTTGTGGGGGTGTGACCTGTACCATGTGTTGTGGGGGTGTGACCTGTACCATGTGTTGTGGGGGTGTGACCTGTACCATGTGTTGTGGGGGTGTGACCTGTACCATGTGTTGTGGGGGTGTGACCTGTACCATGTGTTGTGGGGGTGTGACCTGTACCATGTGTTGTGGGGGTGTGACCTGTACCATGTGTTGTGGGGGTGTGACCTGTACCATGTGTTGTGGGGGTGTGACCTGTACCATGTGTTGTAGGGGGGGGGTGACCTGTACCATGTGTTGTGGGGGTGTGACCTGTACCATGTGTTGTAGGGGAGGCGTGTACCATGTGTTGTGGGGGTGTGACCTGTACCATGTGTTGTAGGGGAGGCGTGTACCATGTGTTGTGGGGGTGTGACCTGTACCATGTGTTGTAGGGGGTGTGACCTGTACCATGTGTTGTGGGGGGGGTGTGACCTGTACCATGTGTTGTGGGGGTGTGACCTGTACCATGTGTTGTAGGGGAGGCGTGTACCATGTGTTGTGGGGGGGTGACCTGTACCATGTGTTGTAGGGGAGGCGTGTACCATGTGTTGTAGGGGGGGTGTGACCTGTACCATGTGTTGTAGGGGGTGTGACCTGTACCATGTGTTGTGGGGGGGGTGTGACCTGTACCATGTGTTGTAGGGGAGGCGTGTACCATTGTGCTGAGAGGAGCCACCCAGCAGATCCTGGATGAGGCGGAGCGCTCTCTCCACGATGCCCTCTGTGTGCTGGCCCAGACCATCAAGGAGACCCGCACCGTCTACGGAGGAGGTACCTCACTCCCTACCTCACTCCCTCACTCACTCCCTACCTCACTCCCTACCTCACTCACTCCCTACCTCACTCCCTCACTCCCTACCTTACTCCCTACCTCCTTACCTCACTACCTACCTCACTCCCTACCTCACTACCTACCTCACTACCTCACTCCCTACCTCACTACCTCACTCCCTACCTCACTCCCTCACTACCTCACTCCCTACCTCACTCCCTACCTCACTACCTCACTCCCTACCTTACTCCCTACCTCCTTACCTCACTACCTACCTCACTCCCTACCTCACTCACTCCCTACCTCACTCCCTCACTCCCTACCTTACTCCCTACCTCCTTACCTCACTACCTACCTCACTCCCTACCTCACTACCTACCTCACTACCTCACTCCCTACCTCACTACCTCACTCCCTACCTCACTCCCTCACTACCTCACTCCCTACCTCACTCCCTACCTCACTACCTCACTCCCTACCTTACTCCCTACCTCCTTACCTCACTACCTACCTCACTACCTACCTCACTCCCTACCTCACTCCCTACCTCACTACCTCACTCCCTACCTTACTCCCTACCTCCTTACCTCACTACCTACCTCACTCCCTACCTCACTACCTCACTCACTCGTGTGTTCAGGCCTGACTAAGCGAGTGTTCAGGCCTGACTAAGCGTGTGTTCAGGCCTGACTAAGCGTGTGTTCAGGCCTGACTAAGCGTGTGTTCAGGCCTGACTAAGCGTGTGTTCAGGCCTGACTAAGCGTGTGTTCAGGCCTGACTAAGCGTGTGTTCAGGCCTGACTAAGCGTGTGTTCAGGCCTGACTAAGCATGTGTTCAGGCCTGACTAAGCGTGTGTTCAGGCCTGACTAAGCATGTGTTCAGGCCTGACTAAGCGAGTGTTCAGGCCTTACTAAGCGAGTGTTCAGGCCTGACTAAGCGTGTGTTCAGGCCTGACTAAGCGTGTGTCCATCAGGCTGCTCTGAGATGCTGATGGCGAAGGCGGTGACTGATCTGGCCAATCGGACTGCAGGGAAGGACGCTGTTGCCATGGAGTCCTTCGCCAAGGCTCTGATGATGGTATGTCTCTTAACCTGTCTCACTCCGTCTCTCTCACCCTTTCACACTGCCCCTCACCCTGTCTCGCTCTCTCAACCTGTCACTATCTCCCCCTGTCTCTCTCGCACCATGTCTCACTCGATCAACCTGTCTGTCTCACCTTGTCTACCTCTCTCTCAACCGCTCTCTGAAGTTTAAGTTCCTATTGTGACTGTTGCTACACTTAATGTGTTGCTAAGGTAACTGTTGCTATGGTGACTGCGTGGCGCTTCAGTGACTGTGTTTTGGCACTGTGACTGAGTTGCTATGGTAACTGTTTCAGCTGCCCACCATCATCGCTGACAACGCTGGCTATGACAGCGCCGACCTGGTGGCCCAACTCCGCGCTGCGCACCAGGACAACAAGAGCACCTACGGCCTCGGTGTGTGTGTGTGTGTGTGTGTGTGTGTGTGTGTGTGTGTGTGTGTGTGTGTGTGTGTGTGTGTGTGTGTGTGTGTGTGTGTGTGTGTGTGTGTGTGTGTGTGTGTGTGTGTGTGTGTGTGTGTGTGTGTGTGTGTGTGTGTAATGTTGATATATATATGTGTGTGTGTGTGTGTGTGTGTGTGTGTAATGTTTATATATATATATGTGTGTGTTGCAGACATGGCCCAGGGCAGCATGTTATATTGTGTGTGTGTGTTGCAGACATGGCCCAGGGCAGCATGTTATATTGTGTGTGTGTGTTGCAGACATGGCCCAGGGCAGCATGTTATATTGTGTGTGTGTGTTGCAGACATGGCCCAGGGCAGCATGTTATATTGTTGTGTGTGTATATGTGTGTGTGTTGCAGACATGGCCCAGGGCAGCATGTTATATTGTGTGTGTGTGTTGCAGACATGGCCCAGGGCAGCATAGCAGACATGGTGTCTCTAGGAGTCACAGAGTCCTTCCAGGTGAAGCGCCAGGTCCTGCTGTCTGCTTCTGAAGCAGCTGAGATGATCCTCCGTGTGGACAACATCGTCAAGGCGGCGCCCAGGTCCGTCCAATCCCCTTCACTCCCTGCTCTCATTGGCTCAGTGCTCCTCTGAGCAGGAAGTGTTTGACCATGCTGACTAAACCCTGGTGTCTCTCTCTGTAGGAAGAGGGTGCCCGACCACCACCCCTGCTAGACGCCGTCGGGGTAGAGGAGGAGATCTGTGTATTTATCTTCGTCCATCTTTCTTTCTAGTGTTGATGTAATAAAAACAGTTGTTTTCATGTTCTCCAACTGTTAAAGCACCGAGTTCATCCTGCTAACGGCTAGCTGGCTAACGGCTAGCTGGCTAACGGCTAGCCTGTGACTAAGCCATTGCTTTTTTTTCCACGGATGCTAATGCTAACTTGTTTCAGTTTGGTTTTGCATTGGTTCTCTGCAGCACTCGCTAGTTAGCAGGATGCTAGTTAGCATGATGCTAGTTGTGGTCTGCTGTCTTGTACTCTGCAGAATGTTTGTCCCGAACTGAAATAAACACGATCCTGAACCGTTATCTGAGCTCTTTATTTACAGTCTGCGGTTAGCAGGTCACAGTCACCGCAACCTCCCTGAATCAACTGTTCGGTGGGCCAGGATCATCCAGCACTAGACTCACTGTCTTCAAAGCACTTTCACAACAAGAGTCCTGCCAGAACATCCAGCACTAGACTCACTGTCTTCAAAGCACTTTCACAACAAGAGTCCTGCCAGAACATCCAGCACTAGACTCACTGTCTTCAAAGCACTTTCACAACAAGAGTCCTGCCAGAACATCCAGCACTAGACTCACTGCCTTCAAAGCACTTTCACAACAAGAGTCCTGCCAGGACATCCAGCACTAGACTCACTGCCTTCAAAGCACTTTCACAACAAGAGTCCTGCCAGAACATCCAGCACTAGACTCACTGCCTTCAAAGCACTTTCACAACAAGAGTCCTGCCAGAACATCCAGCACTAGACTCACTGCCTTCAAAGCACTTTCACAACAAGAGTCCTGCCAGAACATCCAGCACTAGACTCAGTCTTCAAAGCACTTTCACAACAAGAGTCCTGCCAGGACATCCAGCACTAGACTCACTGCCTTCAAAGCACTTTCACAACAAGAGTCCTGCCAGAACATCCAGCACTAGACTCACTGTCTTCAAAGCACTTTCACAACAAGAGTCCTGCCAGAACATCCAGCACTAGACTCACTGCCTTCAAAGCACTTTCACAACAAGAGTCCTGCCAGAACATCCAGCACTAGACTCACTGCCTTCAAAGCACTTTCACAACAAGAGTCCTGCCAGAACATCCAGCACTAGACTCACTGTCTTCAAAGCACTTTCACAACAAGAGTCCTGCCAGAACATCCAGCACTAGACTCACTGCCTTCAAAGCACTTTCACAACAAGAGTCCTGCCAGAACATCCAGCACTAGACTCACTGCCTTCAAAGCACTTTCACAACAAGAGTCCTGCCAGAACATCCAGCACTAGACTCACTGCCTTCAAAGCACTTTC
>JACYXH010000483.1:527500-535000 GCA_026745465.1 Lota lota | reverse complement strand
TTCGTGGTTGCCAGGCGATAGTGGACACAGGAACCTCCCTCATCGCCGGGCCGACCAGTGACATCATCACCCTGCACGAGCTGATCGGAGCCACGCCCACTAATATTGGAGAGGTCAGAACCGATGTGTACTATGTGTAGTACTAAAGTACTGTGTACTATGTGTAGTACTGTGTGTAGTACTGTGTACTGTGTGTAGTACTAATGTACTGTGTGTAGTACTAAAGTACTGTGTACTATGTGTAGTACTAAAGTACTGTGTACTATGTGTAGTACTAATGTACTGTGTACTATGTGTAGTACTAATGTACTGTGTACTATGTGTAGTACTAATGTACTGTGTACTATGTGTAGTACTAATGTACTGTGTACTGTGTGTAGTACTAAAGTACTGTGTACTATGTGTAGTACTGTGTGTAGTACTGTGTACTTTGTGTAGTACTAATGTACTGTGTACTATGTGTAGTACTGTGTGTAGTACTAATGTACTGTGTACTATGTGTAGTACTGTGTGTAGTACTGTGTGTAGTACTAATGTACTGTGTACTATGTCTAGTACTGTGTGTAGTACTGTGTGTAGTACTGTGTGTAGTACTAATGTACTGTGTACTATGTCTAGTACTATGTGTAGTACTGTGTGTAGTACTGTGTGTAGTACTGTGTGTAGTACTAATGTACTGTGTACTATGTGTAGTATGTGCTAGACTGCAACAGACTGTCCAGTCTCCCTCATGTGACCTTTATCCTCGGAGGAGTCGAATACATTCTGACAGCCGAAGAATACGTACGCAAGGTACACCTGTCTGTCTGTCTGTCTGTCTGTCTGTCTGTCTGTCTGTCGGTCGGTCGGTCGGTCGGTCGGTCGGTCGGTCGGTTAGCAGTATTTGCTTCATCTTTCTCTGTCTCTCTCTCTCTCTCTCTCTCTCTCTCTCTCTCTCTCTCTCTCTCTCTCTCTCTCTCTAGGATATGCTGGGTGACAGGGAGTTGTGTTTCACTGGTTTCCAGTCCGTTGACATCATGACCTCTGAAGGGCCGCTATGGATCTTGGGAGATGTATTTCTATCGGAGTACTACAGCATATTTGATAGGGGTCATGATCGGGTCGGCTTAGCTCGCTCTCGCCACCGCGTCCCCGACTAGCCTGCTAGTTAGATTACTTATGATCAGCTAGTTAAAATAGTTATTAACAGCTAGTTAGACTTATTATGATCTGCCAGTTTAGCTAGTTATTAACTGCTAGGTAAACTAGTAGCTGGTCAAGCTAGTTATGGACAGCTAGTTATGAACCAGCTTAACTAGCTGGTTGTGGTTGAGGTTAAGAGTGTGTGATTGACATGAATAAAAGTTAACGAGCTGTCTTCAGTGTCCGGCTGTTCTTACTGGTGACCAATGAGGAACCGCTCTGCCTCATTAGCAACATGCTAACTAGGCTAACTAGGCTAACTAGGCTAAGCACAAAGTCGGTGTTATGGGCTGGGATTTAATTGTGAATACAAAGGTTAGCGTCTTTAACCATTACATGAGATAAGATAGTAGTAATAATAACCTTCTATAACAGTGCAGACATTGTTTGCTTCACTAAATTAACTTGACCAATATACAAATATTGCATCCCATAATCAGTCCAGACAGTAAGAATTTGTACAATAAAAAACATTGTGTAGCATTTTGCACTTAAAATACAAGTTCTCTTCAAATCCAAATCCTACCGACTTCAACATGGAGCTACGGGGGAACTCTGGGGACCAATCACGCGCTCGGGGGCGTGTGCCTGAGCATGTGATTGGTCGTGGGGTTCGTTTACTAGACTGTCATTTGTTTCTTTCTACTGCCTTTGCTGCTGGCCTGAAAGGTCTGCTGTGTTTCCCCGACCTGCAGGGCCAGGGGCCTCCAGGCAGGAGTCCTCCAGGCCAGGGGCCTCCAGGCCAGGAGTCCTCCAGGCCAGGGGCCTCCAGGCCAGGGGCCTCCAGGCCAGGAGTCCTCCAGGCCAGGGGCCTCCAGGCCAGGGGCCTCCAGGCCAGGAGTCCTCCAGGCCGGGGGCCTCCAGGCAGGGGGCCTCCAGGCCAGGGGCCTCCAGGCCAGGGGCCTCCAGGCCAGGAGTCCTCCAGGCCAGGGGCCTCCAGGCCAGGAGTCCTCCAGGCCAGGGGCCTCCAGGCCAGGAGTCCTCCAGGCCAGGGGCCTCCAGGCCAGGAGTCCTCCAGGCCAGGGGCCTCCAGGCCGGGGGCCTCCAGGCAGGGGGCCTCCAGGCCAGGAGTCCTCCAGGCCGGGGGCCTCAAGGCCGGGGGCCTCAAGGCCGGGGGCCTCCAGGCCAGGAGTCCTCCAGGCCGGGGGCCTCCAGGCCGGGGGCCTCCAGGCCGGGGGCCTCCTGGCTCTGGGCGACAGGGCCAGGCGAGGCCAGGGACCTGAAGAGGCCTAGTCCTCCTCCCATCCTCTTGAGGCCCTTGGGGCTGGGCAGGCTGCGTAGAGACAACCTGGACGTCTGTCTGGAGAACTGGAAGGACGTCTGGCGGCCCCCGGGCCTGGGGGGCCACACTGGGACCTCACTACTGGGGTCCTGGTCTTTAGGGATGCTCCAACGAAACCTCTTCGGCCCCAACTGGGTGAGGGAGGAGGACCAGAGAGAGAGATTGCTGGAGGGAGAGAGAGAGAGAGAAAGAGAGAGAGAGAGAGAGAGAGAGAGAGAGAGAGAGAGAGAGGGAGAGGGAGAGGGAGAGAGAGCGAGGCAGCGAGAGAGAGAGAGAGAGGGAGAGAGAGAGGGAGAGGGAGAGAGAGCGAGGCAGCGAGAGAGAGAGAGAGAGAGAGAGAGAGGGAGGCAGAGAGAGAGAGAGAGAGAGAGAGATAGAGAGAGAGAGAGAGAGAGAGAGAGAGAGAGAGAGAATCAGTTTGAAGCCTCTTCTAATCTAAAGAAGGAAAGAAGTTCAAAGCCAGAGGAGCTGGGCAGTAAGGAGAGTGGAGTGTGGAGGCTGAGGTACCTGCTGCTGTCCCCGTCCAGAGCCCTTTGTGCTGGGGAGGCAGAGGCTACCTGAGGGCCAGGCTTCTGGGAGGCCGAGGGGGTGATGACCACCTGGGGGAGGTTGGGGGGGCCGTGGTTGTCCGGGGAGACGGGGCTGCTGCTGAGCTCTCTCAGCGTTTCTAGGGCGTCTCCCTGAGAGGGGAGGGGGGAGCGGGGGGGAGCCCGGCCCTCCCCCCCGGGGTGGACCCTGAGAAGATGGAGGTTAACACTGACCAATAGCCTGCCTTTAGTGGTTTAAACTGACCAATAGAGTACCTGTAGTAGTTTAAACTGACCAATAGCGTACCTGTAGTAGTTTAAACTGACCAATAGCGTACCTGTAGTGGTTTAAACTGACCAATAGAGTACCTGTAGTGGTTTAAACTGACCAATAGCATACCTGTAGTGGTTTAAACTGACCAATAGCGTACCTGTAGTGGTTTAAACGGACCAATAGCGTACCTGTAGTGGCCCGGTACCGGGCCGTGAGGCATTTGTTACTGGGCCGCACAGAAAGAATAAATAATTTATATTATTTCCGTTGTATTGATTATTAGAGTCTGAAAGGTGTTTTATTTAAATAAATAAAAACTACCGGATTTTCTCCGACGTAACATTCGCCTGTGCCTCTTGACACGTCAAGACGCTTGTCTTGGTCACGTGATACGTTACTCAAAAAATAAGCCGCAAACTAGCGAAAATGAGTAAAAAACAAACGTCTTTGGAGAGCTTCTTTGCAAAGGGGAA
The DNA here is from genome assembly GCA_026745465.1 of Lota lota. NCBI lineage: Eukaryota > Metazoa > Chordata > Actinopteri > Gadiformes > Lotidae > Lota > Lota lota. The sequence continues at coordinate 531,262 of JACYXH010000483.1, read as the reverse complement.
AAGGCCAACTGAGGAGCCAGAAGAGGAGCCTACGACCTCCAAGAAAAAGAAAGCTTCTTTTAACACTAGACAATACCAGGAGTCATACTTAAAATACGGGTTTATCGCAACAGGTGACTCTCACGCACCAAGTCCGCTCTGCAGAATATGTGGCGACAAGCTAGCAAACGAGGCAACTTATTCAGCGTTATGGTGAGTTGTATTTTTTTATGCACTTAACAATCGTTTTTATGCCGGTCGTGTTATTTTATTTTTGCTGTATTTATCTGCCACACCTTGAAGGCCGGTCCGTGAAAATAATGCCTACATTAAACCGGTCCGTGGGACAAAAAAGGTTGGGGACCACTGGTTTAAACGGACCAATAGCGTACCTGTAGTGGTTTAAACGGACCAATAGCGTACCTGTAGTGGTTTAAACGGACCAATAGCGTACCTGTAGTGGTTTAAACGGACCAATAGCGTACCTGTAGTGGTTTAAACGGACCAATAGCGTACCTGTAGTGGTTTAAACTGACCAATAGCGTACCTGTAGTGGTTTAAACGGACCAATAGCTTACCTGTAGTGGTTTAAACTGACCAATAGCATACCTGTAGTGGTTTAAACTGACCAATAGCGTACCTGTAGTGGTTTAAACTGACCAATAGCGTACCTGTAGTGGTTTAAACTGACCAATAGCGTACCTGTAGTGGTTTAAACGGACCAATAGCGTACCTGTAGTGGTTTAAACTGACCAATAGCGTACCTGTAGTGGTTTAAACGGACCAATAGCGTACCTGTAGTGGTTTAAACGGACCAATAGCGTACCTGTAGTGGTTTAAACGGACCAATAGCGTACCTGTAGTGGTTTAAACTGACCAATAGCGTACCTGTAGTGGTTTAAACTGACCAATAGCTTACCTGTAGTGGTTTAAACTGACCAATAGCGTACCTGTAGTGGTTTAAACTGACCAATAGCGTACCTGTAGTGGTTTAAACTGACCAATAGCGTACCTGTAGTGGTTTAAACGGACCAATAGCGTACCTGTAGTGGTTTAAACTGACCAATAGCGTACCTGTAGTGGTTTAAACGGACCAATAGCGTACCTGTAGTGGTTTAAACTGACCAATAGCGTACCTGTAGTGGTTTAAACTGACCAATAGCGTACCTGTAGTGGTTTAAACTGACCAATAGCGTACCTGTAGTGGTTTAAACGGACCAATAGCGTACCTGTAGTGGTTTAAACTGACCAATAGCATACCTGTAGTGGTTTAAACTGACCAATAGCGTACCTGTAGTGGTTTAAACTGACCAATAGCGTACCTGTAGTGGTTTAAACGGACCAATAGCGTACCTGTAGTGGTTTAAACTGACCAATAGCGTACCTGTAGTGGTTTAAACTGACCAATAGCGTACCTGTAGTGGTTTAAACTGACCAATAGCGTACCTGTAGTTGGGCATGAAGGGGAAGAAGGTGGCGGTGGCGTCGCTGCTGTGGCGTTTGAAGCCGGGTCGCGGTGGGACCAGTTCTGGAGGCTCCTGGACACTAAGCAGGCGCCGGACATGACCCAGGACCTGCAAGCACACCGGGTCACACGGGTTAGACTCTCTGTTGACCGCACGTCACTGGTCCTCACTGTTCTCCTCTCATGTTCTCCTCATGTTCTCCTCTCATGTTCTCCTCATGTTCTCCTCTCATGTTCTCCTCATGTTCTCCTCTCATGTTCTCCTCTCATGTTCTCCTCATGTTCTCCTCTCATGTTCTCCTCTCATGTTCTCCTCTCATGTTCTCCTCTCATGTTCTCCTCTCATGTTCTCCTCATGTTCTCCTCATGTTCTCCTCATGTTCTCCTCTCATGTTCTCCTCTCATGTTCTCCTCATGTTCTCCTCTCATGTTCTCCTCTCATGTTCTCCTCTCATGTTCTCCTCATGTTCTCCTCATGTTCTCCTCATGTTCTCCTCATGTTCTCCTCTCATGTTCTCCTCTCATGTTCTCCTCTCATGTTCTCCTCATGTTCTCCTCTCATGTTCTCCTCTCATGTTCTCCTCTCATGTTCTCATCATGTTCTCCTCATGTTCTCCTCTCATGTTCTCCTCTCATGTTCTCCTCTCATGTTCTCCTCTCATGTTCTCCTCTCATGTTCTCCTCTCATGTTCTCCTCACTGTTCTCCTCTCATGTTCTCCTTATGTTCTCCTCTCATGTTCTCCTCATGTTCTCCTCTCATGTTCTCCTCATGTTCTCCTCATGTTCTCCTCTCATGTTCTCCTCATGTTCTCCTCATGTTCTCCTCACTGTTCTCCTCTCATGTTCTCCTCATGTTCTCCTCTCATGTTCTCCTCATGTTCTCCTCATGTTCTCCTCTCTCATGTTCTCCTCTCATGTTCTCCTCACTGTTCTCCTCATGTTCTCCTCTCATGTTCTCCTCATGTTCTCCTCATGTTCTCCTCTCTCATGTTCTCCTCATGTTCTCCTCTCATGTTCTCTCATGTTCTCCTCTCATGTTCTCCTCTCTCATGTTCTCCTCACTGTTCTCCTCATGTTCTCCTCTCATGTTCTCCTCTCTCATGTTCTCCTCATGTTCTCCTCATGTTCTCCTCATGTTCTCCTCATGTTCTCCTCTCATGTTCTCCTCTCATGTTCTCCTCATGTTCTCCTCATATTCTCCTCTCATGTTCTCCTCTCATGTTCTCCTCATGTTCTCCTCATGTTCTCCTCTCATGTTCTCCTCTCTCATGTTCTCCTCATGTTCTCCTCACTCTGTTTGCTCTTTTATTGATCAAGTAGCGCGGTAGCGTCCGCACAAGCTACATTTCCCTAGCATTTCTGAGCTAACCCTAGCTTAAAGAAGCACTTGGTTATGACGGTGACATCACGTACCATCAATGAGCTGATGCTACGACCATAGACACACACGTACAAACTTGCTTAGCTTATGATAGAAATGGGATCTTTTTAATCCTGTAAACACCTGTCAATCTGGCATGGTTCAATCTGGCGTGTGGTGTGAGTTGAGGTCTCTGGTTATTGTTGAATAAATTGTGTAATAATCAAACGGAACATAATTACCTGCATATCTGTTTGACTGACAGGTATATTGATCACTGAGATAGCATTGAATAGGCATGAAGTCACTGTGGACACCCAGCCTCTACGACCAACAGGTAACCAAAGACCAGAGCAGTTCAACAGAGCGAGAGGACGATGACATCATGGTTATGGTAATGATGCAGGTTTTACTTCCTGGAAGGATACCTGGCTGTTTCCTCACCTGCAGCTCTGTGATTGGCTGGTAAAGCACAGGTAGGTCAGCAGATGATAAGCCAGGACAGGTGGAAGTGTTTTTAGGGACCAGTGGCCACTGAGGCGACGTTAGAGGAGATGGATACTTTACCGACTCCTGGCGACGAGCAGTAACAGAATCCTGTTGCCGCAGACGACCGCCTGTCAGATCCGCCTCGTCAAACTGAAGGATATCAGACAGTCTGGAGGAGGAGAGCTGGGGTTATGAGGACCGTACCACTGTAGGTTTGTGTGTGTGTGGGGTCGTATGTTGTGTGTTGTGTGTTCTGTGTATGTGGTCGTATGTTGAGGTTGTGTGTTGTGTGTTGAGGTTGTGTGTTGAGTGTTGAGGTTGTGTGTTGTGTGTTGATATTGTGTGTTGAGTGTTGAGGTTGTGTGTTGTGTGTTGAGTGTTGTGTGTTGAGGTTGTGTGTTGTGAGTGTTGAGGTTGTGTGTTGTATGTTGTGTGTTGTGTGTTGAGGTTGTGTGTTGTGTGTTGTGT
>JACYXH010000483.1:495000-522500 GCA_026745465.1 Lota lota | reverse complement strand
TAGTCTCTATAACCCTACTAGTCTCTAGGACTAGTCTAGGACTAGTCTCTATAACCCTACAGTGAGGACTAGAGTCTCTATAACCCTACAGTGAGGACTAGTCTCTATAACCCTACAGTGAGGACTAGTCTCTATAACCCTACAGTGAGGACTAGTCTCTATAACCCTGCAGTGAGGACTAGAGTCTCTATAACCCTGCAGTGAGGACTAGTCTCTATAACCCTGCAGTGAGGACTAGTCTCTATAACCCTACAGTGAGGACTAGTCTCTATAACCCTACAGTGAGGACTAGTCTCTATAACCCTACAGTGAGGACTAGAGTCTCTATAACCCTACTAGTCTCTAGGACTAGTCTAGGACTAGTCTCTATAACCCTACAGTGAGGACTAGAGTCTCTATAACCCTACAGTGAGGACTAGTCTCTATAACCCTACAGTGAGGACTAGTCTCTATAACCCTACAGTGAGGACTAGAGTCTCTATAACCCTACAGTGAGGACTAGTCTCTATAACCCTACAGTGAGCAGTACTTTGAGAATGGCTTGGAGGTCAACGCTGTCCTGAATACGACCCTCCTTCCTGGCCTTGGCGGCCAGGTTGGTGAACCACACAACCGGGACCCAGTACTTCAGATGAGGAGAGTTGATGTTCTCAAACAACTTCCGCTCCTCAGGAGTCATGAAGCCTGCAGGAGGAGAGGAGGAGGAGGAGGAGGAGGAGGAGGAGGGGAGGGGAGGGGAGGAGAGGAAGAGGAAGAGGAGGAGGAGGAGGAGGGAAGGGGGGGGGGGGAGTGGAGGATGAGGCTAGTTACGTTTGACAGGTGTGTGTACCAGGTGTGTACCAGGTGTGTGCACCACTAGGCCTACCTGCGTCCACCACATGTTCCATGGTGGGGAAGCGCTTGCAGACGCTGGTGCTGACGGAGCGGAAGATGAGGATGGAGGTGAGGTTGACGTAACGCATCATAGTCCGACGGAGCAGACGGCCGTACTCATCCCTCCCCTGCACACAGCTGGACCACAGAACACAGCTGGACCACAGCTGGACCACAGAACACAGCTGGACCACAGCTGGACCACAGAACACAGCTGGACCACAGCTGGACCACAGAACACAGCTGGACCACAGCTGGACCACAGAACACAGCTGGACCACAGCTGGACCACAGAACACAATGGAGAGACAGGTGGGCAGGCAGACAAACTGACAGACAGGCAGACAGACAGGCGGACAAAAAGGCAGACAGACAGGCAGACAGACAGGCAGACAGACAGGTACCTGGTGATAAGGAACATGAGTCTATCGGGCCAGGGCAGATTGACAAACTGGTTCCACCAGCGATTCACCACCAGAGTCACGTAGAACCCTGCAATACACACAGTAAAACGACTGTGTTCATTAAGGAGCAGGTAGGGGTTAGACAGTACAGAGACAGGTCATTAAGGAGCAGGTAGGGGTTAGACAGTACAGAGACAGGTCATTAAGGAGCAGGTAGGGGTTAGACAGTACAGAGACAGGTCATTAAGGAGCAGGTAGGGGTTAGACAGTACAGAGACAGGTCATTAAGGAGCAGGTAGGGGTTAGACAGTACAGAGACAGGTCATTAAGGAGCAGGTAGGGGTTAGACAGTACAGAGACAGGTCATTAAGGAGCAGGTAGGGGTTAGACAGTACAGAGACAGGTCATTAAGGAGCAGGTAGGGGTTAGACAGTACAGAGACAGGTCATTAAGGAGCAGGTAGGGGTTAGACAGTACAGAGACAGGTCATTAAGGAGCAGGTAGGGGTTAGACAGTACAGAGACAGGTCATTAAGGAGCAGGTAGGGGTTAGACAGTACAGAGACAGGTCATTAAGGAGCAGGTAGGGGTTAGACAGTACAGAGACAGGTCATTAAGGAGCAGGTAGGGGTTAGACAGTACAGAGACGGGTCATTAAGGAGCAGGTAGGGGCTAGACAGTACAGAGACAGGTCATTAAGGAGCAGGTAGGGGTTAGACAGTACAGAGACAGGTCATTAAGGAGCAGGTAGGGGTTAGACAGGACAGAGACAGGTCATTAAGGAGCAGGTAGGGGTTAGACAGTACAGAGACAGGTCATTAAGGAGCAGGTAGGGGTTAGACAGTACAGAGACAGGTCATTAAGGAGCAGGTAGGGGTTAGACAGTACAGACAGGTCATTAAGGAGCAGGTAGGGGTTAGACAGTACAGAGACAGGTCATTAAGGAGCAGGTAGGGGTTAGACAGTACAGACAGGTCATTAAGGAGCAGGTAGGGGTTAGACAGTACAGAGACAGGTCATTAAGGAGCAGGTAGGGGCTAGACAGTACAGAGACAGGTCATTAAGGAGCAGGTAGGGGTTAGACAGTACAGACAGGTCATTAAGGAGCAGGTAGGGGTTAGACAGTACAGAGACAGGTCATTAAGGAGCAGGTAGGGGTTAGACAGTACAGAGACAGGTCATTAAGGAGCAGGTAGGGGTTAGACAGTACAGAGACAGGTCATTAAGGAGCAGGTAGGGGTGTTTGTCGGGGGACTGTGAACATTAGGGTTTGAACCCAGAACTTTTCAGCTGGAAATCAAACACCCCAATGACAACACAATCCCCTCCAGCACACACACACACACACACACACACACACACACACACACACACACACACACACACACACACACACACACATTATACACTAACCTATATTAGTGAGGCTATGATATCAGCTTCTAATGCACAGCTGAGATTCTTCCCTCCCTCTCTCCCTCTCTCCCTCTCTCTCCCCCTCTCCCTCTCTCTCCCCCTCTCCCTCTCTCTCCCTCTCTCCCTCTCTCCCTCTCTCTCAATCTCCCTCTCTCTCATTTCCTGTTCATTTGTAGCAGAAGGGTGTAATGACTTCATCTGCTGCTCCCAGAAGGATTGCTAACCCATTTCCTCTCAGTCCTCTCTCTCCCTGTAATAAGTGAGCCAGACAGACAGAGAGGCAGAGAGACAGACAGCGGGGCAGACAGACAGACAGACCTACCTAGTATGAAGGTGACTGGTATTTGTTCAGCATATTTATCACAGTAGAGGCTGAGCTTCTCAAAGAATCTCTTCTGCTCCACAGACAACACTAACCTGGAGATATACACACATATGTAATGCTAGTACTAATATAGTCCTGTACCAGGATACAATACATAGTACCACAGTGCTAAGAGTACCACAGTGCTAACATATTATAACATAGGCCTATTACTACACACTAAACAGCACACTTGCACAGGGAGGCTATTTACATTTAGCATGCTAACAGAGAGGCCAGGGTACCTGTATAATGCTAACATAGATGCTTTTGTATCTGCAGCATGCTACCAGATAGGCTAGGGCACCTGTAGCATGCTAAAAGGAGGCTAGGCTATCTGTAGCATGCTAACAGAGAGGCTACCTGTAGCAGGCTAACTGAGAGGCTAGGATAACTCTAGCTCAATATTAAGGAGGCTAACAGACAGGCTAGGTATCTTTAGCATGCTATCAGAGAGGCTAGACTACCTGAAGCATGCTTACAGAGATGCTAGGCTACCTGCAGCATACTAACAGAGGGGATAGGTTACCTAAAGCATGCTAACAGAGAGGCTTAGCTACATGTAACATGCTAACGGGGAGGCTAGGCTACCAGGAAGGGCAGGGTATATTTTGCATGCTAAAAGAGACGCTAGACTACCTGTAGCTGGCTAATAGAGATGTTAGGCTACTTGTAACATGCTAACAACGAGGCTAAGCTACATGTAGCATGCTAAAAGGGAGGCTAGGCTAAGAGCGGGGCTAGGTTACCAGAAGCATGTTAACGGAGAGTCTAGGCTAACATATGGCTAGGCTAACAGAGAGGCTAACACTGAGGCTGGGCTCACATGGAGGGTAGACTAACAGGGAGGCTAGGCCAACAGAGAGGCTAGGCTACCTGTAGCATGCTAACAGAGAGGCTAGGCTACCTGTAGCATGCTAACAGAGAGGCTAGGCTACCTGTAGCATGCTAACAGAGAGGCTAGGCTACCTGTAGACCACGCTGAGGACGATGTAGAGCAGAGCGAAGATGAAGAACTCTCGGTAGAGCAGCTTGTAGATGCTGCCCCTCCATCGCAGCAGCAGGCGATGGAAACCAAAGAACGTAGCATTAGCAACCCTACTGGAGTAGGTCACGGTCATAGTCTCTCCAGAGAGAGAGAGACAGACTGAAAGAGAGACAGGTTGATGGACGGACGGAGAGAGACAGAGACAGACAGAGAGAGAGGGAGAGAGAGTGAGAGAGAAATGTACAGACAGACAGACAGACAGACAGACAGACAGACAGACAGACAGACAGACAGACAGACAGACAGACAGACAGATAGATAGATAGATAGATAGATAGATAGATAGATAGATAGATAGATAGATAGATAGATAGATAGATAGATAGATAGATAGTCCAAAACGCCTGATTTGTTCCCAATGCAACTAGTGGCTGGCTCTGTCACTCTCTCTTTCTATCTCTCTCTCTCTCTCTCTCTCTCTCTCTCTCTCTCTCTCTCTCTCTCTCTCTCTCTCTCTCTCTGTCTCTCTGTCTGTCTGTCTCTCTCTCTCTCTCTCTCTCTGTCTCTCTCTCTCTCTCTCTCTCACTCACTCTCACTTTTTAACTCTGTCACACACTCCCTGATGCTCACAGATTACCAAGTAACCTGAGTAGTACACACACGTGTGTGTGTGTGTGTGTGTGTGTGTGTGTGTGTGTGTGAGTGTGAGTGTGTGTGTGTGTGTGTGTGTGTGTGAGTGTGAGTGAGTGTGTGTGTGTGTGTGAGTGTGTGTGTGTGTGTGTGCGTGTGCGTGTATGTGAGTGTGTGTGTGTGTGTGAGTGTGTGTGTGTGTGAGAGTGAGTGTGTGTGTGTGTGTGTGTGTGTGTGTGAGAGTGAGTGTGAGTGTGAGTGTGTGTGTGAGTGTGTGTGTGTGTGTGAGCGTGTGAGTGTGTGTGTGCGTGTGTGTGTGTGTGTGTGTGTGTGTGTGTGTGTGTGTGTGTGTGTGTGTGGGGGGGGGGGGGGGGACATTAATAGAATATGAGGTAAACATGTATGGACAGAATTACAGATATCAAATTAGCAGCCATCTGTCACTCTCTCTCACACTCTCATTTTTCTAAATATATAATATCACTAACCTAACTCAAAGATCTGTGTGATGAAATAAACGTTGGGGATTTTCTTTGTATTTAAGATTCACATACTTAATTAGTTCGATCATAAATCTGCTTGATCACACTAATGTATAGTTTCAAAATGTAGCATAAACTACCTCAACCGTCGATAATGTTTACATTTATGTCTGCACCATTTAAACAACACTATTCTTGTAGTTTTATGATTGTGTTTGTTAAAATGGTTTAATCTCTTTTTAAGTGTACTTTTGTGCTGTACTTCCTGCTGGGACAATCCAGCTGTGTTGTGTGTTCAGGATTCTCAGCAGCCGTGTTGCACTGACAGACGTTGCCCCCTAGTGGCCGTCGGGTTGTATGACGTCGTGATTGTCAGGTGTGGTACCTCGCGCAGTCCAAGTCGCCAGCTTCTGCCAATCAGCGGGCTTTACATCAGCGATCTAACTGGTCGAACCGGACCGACGCCTGCTCACCTGCTCGCGCCGCTGACCTGCTCACTTGACGGAGCGGAGACGGTAGAAAGGTGAGTTCTTTATCAAACACTTTGAGTTACAATCGACACTTTAGGTTGGGTTTGTATGCCTTAAAACGCTTGGGGACCAATGTTTGAACGGTATATTAGCGTATTGCTAAGTACATGTTTGTCGTGTTCGTTTTAGTTTTCTTAATTAGATTAGCAATTTCCAAATGACCTTTTATCATAGACTGTTGTTTAAAAAGGATGGTTTAAAGTTCAAGGCTCCGAGTTGTTTAATAAGTAGGTAGTTATTTGTCGGCAACACATACTAGGGCTGCTAAACTACAGAGATACTGCTAAACTACACAGATACTGCTAAACTACACAGATACTGCTAAACTACAGAGATACTGCTAAACTACAGAGATACTGCTAAACTACACAGATACTGCTAAACTACACAGATACTGCTAAACTACAGAGATACTGCTAAACTACAGAGATACTGCTAAACTACAGAGATACTGCTAAACTACACAGATACTGCTAAACTACAGAGATACTGCTAAACTACACAGATACTGCTAAACTACACAGATACTGCTAAACTACACAGATACTGCTAAACTACACAGAAACTGCTAAACTACACAGCCGACTTCACATGCTGCTACTACAACCAGTTTGCTTCTCAGTCCTGTCGCAGTTTGTTCTGTCGTTTCACAACCCGTCCTCATTCCCTCCTTATGTTGACCAGTTCCACGTTATTGACCTCTGTGTGACGTCATCACTTCCTTGTGTCCCCAGCCGAACCAGAGAGCCGAACCAGAGAGCCGAACCAGAGAGCCGAACCATGGCTGTGAATAAGATCATCAAGTACCTGCTCTTCTTCTTCAACTTCCTGTTCTGGGTGAGCCAGATGTCTGTTGATGGTGGACTCATCCCACCTCGTGTTTCGAGTGAAAGGCTGCTGTGTGTTTCTGGATCTTAAGATACACAATGCTCCTAGCTCTGGAGCAGATCTGGCTATGCTGCTAATGGCTGTAGGGAAAGTATAGGACGCTAGTAGAATTGGATGAGATACAAAATAAAGCTACGGAAAATAACCAGAATATGTTTAGAGTCAAAGTTGTAGATGGTTGCATCGTTCCCAAATGTCCCGTCTGGGACCAAGAAAGTAGAAGGTAATGAATTGGTGTAGAGTAGTACGGTATGCTAGCATAAGGCCATGTATATCACTGGACTGGCTTTATGTTTCACCACTTTAAAAGACGTGTGTTCTGGGTGTGGTTCTCTACATTCCTGGGTGTGGGTGACCTGCTGGGTGGGGGGGGGGGGGGGGGGGGGTGGGAGGGTGTGTTTGGCAACAGGACAGAGCCCACGCCTTTCTTAGTATATTCTCAAAACATACAGACTGCTTCTCATCCCGAATTCAACATGGGAGAGACAAACACCAGAGTTGATGAGAGGTCCTGGAGGAGCTTGTGGTTTGGAGATAGGGAATCTGCAGACCGTAGGGAGCTAGGGAGCTAGGGAGCTAGGGCGCTAGGCAGCTCATTCTGCCATCCAGATTTGGCAACATGCCAGACTCAAGGTGTGTTGTGCTTTACGTCAGTCCAAAAACAGGAGTCGCAGGTTAGCCTACCATCACTAGTCCTTTTACATCACCGGTGGGTGTGGTGGACAGCTTACTGGTGTGGTGGACAGCTTACTGGTGTGGTGGACAGCTTACTGGTGTGGTGGACAGCTTACTGGTGTGGTGGACAGCTTACTGGTGTGGTGGACAGCTTACTGGTGTGTTGGACAGCTTACTGGTGTGTTGGACAGCTTACTGGTGTGTTGGACAGCTAACTGGTGTGTTGGACAGCTTACTGGTGTGCTGAACAGCTTACTGGTTGTGGAGAGCTAACGGTGTGGAGAGCTAACGGTGTGGAGAGCTAATGGTGTGGAGGGCTAATGGTGTGGAGGGCTAATGGTGTGGAGGGCTAATGGTGTGGAGGGCTAACTGGTGTGGAGGGCTAACTGGTGTGGAGGGCTAACTGGTGTGGAGAGCTAATGGTGTGGAGTGCTAATGGTGTGGAGGGCTAACTAGTGTGGAGTGCTAATGGTGTGGAGGGCTAACTGGACTGTGGTTACAGTAAGAGCCTTTGAGTCAAAGCTAATGAAATCAGGGCCACTCTGCTGTAGGACCACCGCAGGACTGCGGGCACACATATGTCCTTCAAAACATTGTTAGCATTGACAGGGAACACACTGGAGATGGAGCACTTTGTGGTGTGACACCCCCCATGGTGAAGCTCCGTCTGAGCAGCGGTTTATTTAACATGTGTCTGAGTGACGGTTAAGCTTCCCAGACACATAGTATACGCTAACAAAATATCACAAAGTTGGCGATAACACGCCCCCCTCTTTCCTAAAACTCTCAACCCAAAACCTGTTTTCTTAAATGTCATAGTGTTTGAACTGCAGCTGAACCAGCGGCTTCACTGGCTCTTTCATATTGACCTGATAGTGTTCATCGGTAACGTCCCTGGTAACGTCCCTGGTAACGTCCCTGGTAACGTCCCTGGTAACGTCCCTGGTAACGTCCCTGGTAACGTCCCTGGTAACGTCTGTTACTACGGGAGCAGCATGTGTCCTGAGCCCTCAGTGCGTGAGGCCTAGAGGCTGGTGTTGGGACCACACACCAGAAGGGGGAGGAAGTGGACGGGCGGCAGTGGCTCAGGAGGTAGAGCGGGTTCACTGGCACCCGGAAGGTTGCTGGTTCGATCCCCCGGCTCCTCAAAGCTGCTCCCGATGAGCTGGCTGACACCGCCGTCGTTGTGTGGATGAATGGGTGAATGTGAAGCAGTTGAATTCTGAAACCTTTTCCTTGATCCCTAAGGCTGCCAGCAGTATATAATGGAGCAGATTGAACTCAGATGTGTACACAGTTATTGGGGAGACGATGCAGGCTAACCTATATATATATATATATATATATATATACATATACATACATACATACATACATACATACATACATACATACATACATACATACATACATACATACATACATACATACGGTGGCCACGCCCTGATGCTGTGGTGAAGCCTGTCCCTCATGGTGGGGCAGAGCTTGGTACCTTTGCACTAGTTGGTCTTGTTTGAAGAGCGGGTTCACTGGCTCTTTAATATTTATCTGATCAATATTTATATACGCACACAATATATGTGTGGTGTGTATTGTTAGTAAGACCTGAGATAAAGAGAGGAAGGTGTGGCAGCAGGAGTGTAGGAGTTCTGCTAATTATAGTTTATACCCAGACACTATTACACAACACACTCCACTACTACTGCTAGGTACACAACACACCCGGCTGACGGGCTCTTCCCCTTGTCCCGGGACAACAGACGAAAGATTTGGTGTCTGGGACCGTGGAGACAAATGTCTCTACAGGTCCTTCACATCAGGCACGTCCTTCACCACACTTCTTCATCCCCTCCGTGTTTTGGAGGGCTTTGGTTTCTCTGTTCGATGGCTGGAAGGGTTTAGTCATGGAACGGGTGCTGTGAGCTGTTGATTAGTGGGGGGAAAGGTTTACCTTGACTGTTTATTTTATTAGCATTATATCGCATTACTATGTTTTTATAATACTATGACTTTGGAGGCAACAGGTTTGCATTTGCACTGCGGTTTGTGCTGATGTATTTATTGATCAGTTAGAAATGAACAAGAAACAGAAACTCAACCAATGAAATGAGGAAGCACCCGACTAAAAGAGGCATTGAAACAGATTGTGACACCTAGAGGGATTTCTACTGAGGTCTCAGCTAGCAGAACTTGGAGGTGACACCTAGAGGGATTTCTACTGAGATCTCAGCTAGCAGAACTTGGAGGTGGTCCACTGACCTTCTTTAACTATATTATGTACCATGGAAAAATAACTTCCATATGGGTTCGTGGTTTCTGCGTCTGGGACAGGCAGAAGGACAGTTGAGGGACGGTTGGGGACAGTTGGGGACACGGAGGAACAGAGTAAATGTGAAGCCTGTGTTTGTGCAGGTGAGTGGGTGCATCATCCTGGGAGTCTCCATCTACCTGAAGGTCACCAAGGATGGAAACAAGGTGAGTAACACTATCCCTGTTTAGACTGCAGGCTGCTCCATCTAGTCACATCAGGTTCATCCTGCCTCACTTACTGCCTCACTTACTGCCTCACTTACTGCCTCACTTACTCTCATCTTTACAAGATTAAGAAGTCATGTTTGTTTAGCCTCTTAGTGGCCTAATGAAACCATGTAGAGACCAGGAGGGTTTAGTGACCAGAGGGTTTAGTGACCAGAGGGTTTAGAGGCCAGAGGGTTTAGAGGGTTTAGAGGCCAGGAGGGTTTAGAGGCCAGGATGGTTTAGAGGCCAGAGGGATTAGAGACCAGGAGGGTTTAGAGACCAGGAGGGTTTAGAGACCAGGAGGGTTTAGAGACCAGGAGGGTTTAGAGGCCAGGAGGGTTTAGAGACCAGGAGGGTTTAGAGACCAGGAGGGTTTAGAGACCGGAGGGTTTAGAGACCAGGAGGGTTTAGAGGCCAGGAGGGTTTAGAGGCCAGGAGGGTTTAGAGGCCAGGAGGGTTTAGAGACCAGGAGGGTTTAGAGACCAGGCGGGTTTAGAGGCCAGGCGGGTTTACAGGGACCAGGCGGGTTTACAGGGACCAGGCGGGTTTACAGGGACCAGGCGGGTTTACAGGGACCAGGCGGGTTTACAGGGACCAGGCGGGTTTACAGGGACCAGGCGGGTTTACAGGCACCAGGCGGGTTTACAGGGACCAGGGGCTGTAGAGACCTAATGCGTGGTTGTGCTCCAGATCACTAACGAGGGGCTCCCCGGCATCGACCTGCTGATCGCCGTCGGGGTCATCATCATGCTGCTGGGCTTCCTGGGCTGCTGTGGAGCCATCCGGGAGAACCGCTGCCTGCTGCTTCTGGTACACACTGGTACTCTGTATACCAGCTGTAGTACTGACTGGTACACACTGGTACTCTGTATACCAGCTGTAGTACTGACTGGTACACACTGGTACTCTGTATACCAGCTGTAGTACTGACTGGTACACACTGGTACTCTGTATACCAGCTGTAGTACTGACTGGTACACACTGGTACTCTGTATACCAGCTGTAGTACTGACTGGTACACACTGGTACACACTGGTACTCTGTATACCAGCTGTAGTACTGACTGGTACACACTGGTACTCTGTATACCAGCTGTAGTACTGACTGGTACACACTGGTACTCTGTATACCAGCTGTAGTACTGACTGGTACACACTGGTACTCTGTATACCAGCAGTAGTATTTACTGTAACATGTACTATTACCACTAGTAGTGGTAGTATTATGTATATATCTATGTATTTATCTGTTCCAGTTCTTCATCAGTCTCCTCCTCATCTTCATCCTCCTGCTGGCGGCTGGCATCGTGGGCGCCGTGGACAAGAAGAAGGTAAACAGGAAGTGATGTCACAGCAGGACGCATCTGTGTGGGATGTTGATCTAGTACCATATAGTGTGTGTGTGTGTGTGTGTAGGTTAATGACTGGGCTAAAGAACGACTGGCTGACCTCGTTCCTCTCCAACAACAAACTGCTGAAATCCAGACGGACGTCCAGAAACTAGAGAGAGAGGTGCATATATATACTATACACACACTGATGTATACTATACACACACTGATGTATACTATACACACACTGATGTATACTATACACTCTGATGTATACTATACACACTGATGTATACTATACACTCTGATGTATACTATACACACACTGATGTATACTATACACACTCTGATGTATACTATACACACTGATGTATACTATACACTCTGATGTATACTATACACACACTGATGTATACTATACACTCTGATGTATACTATACACTCTGATGTATACTATACACACTCTGATGAATACTACACACACTCTGATGAATACTACACACACTCTGATGTATACTATACACACTCTGATGAATACTATACACACTCTGATGTATACTATACACACTCTGATGTATACTATACACACTGATGTATACTATACACACTGATGTATACTATACACACTGATGTATACTATACACACTGATGTATACTATACACACTCTGATGTATACTATACACACTGATGTATACTATACACACTGATGTATACTATACACACTGATGTATACTATACACACTCTGATGTATACTATACATTCTGATGAATACTACACACACTGATGAATACTACACACACTCTGATGAATACTACACACACTCTGATGAATACTATACACACTCTGATGAATACTATACACACTCTGTATCCAGTGTATAATCCAGTGTATAATCCAGTGACATGGGTCTAGTTGAAGTGCTGTGGCCTGGTGAAAGGACCTGAGGACTGGGGCAGTGGCGTTCCCTCCTCGTGCCACTGTAACGACACCATGCAGCCCTGCCAGACCATCGCCAGCCAGCTGGTCTACTCCACTGTAAGTAGTCTCCTAGCCGAGGGAGAGCCATGTTCAGGACTAGTACCAGGTACAGTCTCCTAGCCGAGGGAGAGCCATGTTCAGGACTAGTACCAGGTACAGTCTCCTAGCCGAGGGAGAACCATGTTCAGGACTAGTACCAGGTACAGTCTCCTAGCCGAGGGAGAGCCATGTTCAGGACTAGTACCAGGTACAGTCTCCTAGCCGAGGGAGAACCATGTTCAGGACTAGTACCAGGTACAGTCTCCTAGCCGAGGGAGAGCCATGTTCAGGACTAGTACCAGGTACAGTCTCCTAGCCGAGGGAGAGCCATGTTCAGGACTAGTACCAGGTACAGTCTCCTAGCCGAGGTAGAACCATGTTCAGGACTAGTACCAGGTACAGTCTCCTAGCCGAGGGAGAACCATGTTCAGGACTAGTACCAGGTACAGTCTCCTAGCCGAGGGAGAACCATGTTCAGGACTAGTACCAGGTACAGTCTCCTAGCCGAGGGAGAACCATGTTCAGGACTAGTACCAGGTACAGTCTCCTAGCCGAGGGAGAGCCATGTTCAGGACTAGTACCAGGTACAGTCTCCTAGCCGAGGTAGAACCATGTTCAGGACTAGTACCAGGTACAGTCTCCTAGCCGAGGGAGAACCATGTTCAGGACTAGTACCAGGTACAGTCTCCTAGCCGAGGTAGAACCATGTTCAGGACTAGTACCAGGTACAGTCTCCTAGCCGAGGGAGAACCATGTTCAGGACTAGTACCAGGTACAGTCTCCTAGCCGAGGGAGAGCCATGTTCAGGACTAGTACCAGGTACAGTCTCCTAGCCGAGGGAGAGCCATGTTCAGGACTAGTACCAGGTACAGTCTGCTAGCCGAGGGAGAGCCATGTTCAGGACTAGTACCAGGTACAGTCTCCTAGCCGAGGGAGAGCCATGTTCAGGACTAGTACCAGGTACAGTCTCCTAGCCGAGGGAGAGCCATGTTCAGGACTAGTACCAGGTACAGTCTCCTAGCCGAGGTAGAACCATGTTCAGGACTAGTACCAGGTACAGTCTCCTAGCCGAGGTAGAACCATGTTCAGGACTAGTACCAGGTACAGTCTCCTAGCCGAGGGAGAGCCATGTTCAGGACTAGTACCAGGTAGTACTCTTGTGTTCCAGCCGTGCTCCACATTCATCGTCTCCGTCCTGGAGAACAACATGGAGGTGGTCCTGGGGGTCGCCTTCGCCATCGCTATCCTGCTGGTACACTCACTCACTCACTCACTCACCATACACACACTCACTCACTCACTCACTCACCATACACACACTCACTCACTCACTCACTCACCATACACACACTCACTCACTCACTCACTCACCATACACTCACTCACTCACTCACTCACCATACACACACACACTCACTCACTCACTCACTCACCATACACACACTCACTCACTCACTCACTCACTCACTCACCATACACACACACACTCACTCACTCACTCACTCACCATACACACACTCACTCACTCACTCACCATACACACACTCACTCAGGCTCACGGCCCTTCATGCTCATTTGATTCATCTAAATTGTGTGTGTAGATCTTCGGCATGGCCTTTGCGATGACGCTCTACTGCCAGATTGGTAAGAAGGAGGGACCAACAACGGCCTAGAACATCCCCCCAGGCCCTCGTCCCCCAGCTCCTGGTCCTCCCAGCTCCTCGTCCCCCCAGGCCCTCGTCCCCCCAGGCCCTCGTCCCCCAGCTCCTGGTCCTCCCAGCTCCTCGTCCCCCCAGGCCCTCGTCCCCCCAGGCCCTCGTCCCCCCAGGCCCTCGTCCTCCCAGCTCCTCGTCCCCCCAGCTCCTTGTCCTCCCAGCCCCTCGTCCCCCCAGGCCCTCGTCCCCCCAGGCCCTCGTCCCCCCAGCTCCTTGTCCTCCCAGCCCCTCGTCCCCCCAGCTCCTTGTCCCCCCCAGCCCCTCGTCCCCCAGCTCCTCGTCCCCCCAGGCCCTCGTCCCCCCAGCCCCTCGTCCTCCCAGGCCCTCGTCCCCCCCAGGCCCTCGTCCTCCCAGCTCCTCGTCCTCCCAGCTCCTCGTCCTCCCAGGCCCTCGTCCTCCCAGCTCCTCGTCCCCCCAGCTCCTCGTCCCCCCCAGCCCCTCGTCCCCCCAGCTCCTTGTCCTCCCAGCTCCTCGTCCTCCCAGGCCCTCGTCCTCCCAGCTCCTCGTCCTCACAGGCCCTCGTCCTCCCAGCTCCTTGTCCTCCCAGCTCCTCGTCCTCCCAGCTCCTCGTCCTCCCAGGCCCTCGTCCCCCCAGCTCCTCGTCCTCCCAGGCCCTCGTCCCCCCAGCCCCTCGTCCTCCCAGCTCCTTGTCCTCCCAGCTCCTCGTCCTCCCAGCTCCTCGTCCTCCCAGGCCCTCGTCCCCCCAGCTCCTCGTCCTCCCAGGCCCTCGTCCCCCCAGGCCCTCGTCCCCCCAGCTCCTCGTCCTCCCAGGCCCTCGTCCCCCCAGGCCCTCGTCCCCCCAGGCCCTCGTCCCCCCCAGGCCCTCGTCCCCCAGGCCCTCGTCCCCCCAGCTCCTTGTCCTCCCAGGCCCTCGTCCTCCCAGCTCCTCGTCCTCCCAGGCCCTCGTCCTCCCAGCTCCTCGTCCTCCCAGGCCCTCGTCCCCCCAGCTCCTCGTCCCCCCAGCTCCTTGTCCTCCCAGGCCCTCGTCCTCCCAGCTCCTCGTCCTCCCAGGCCCTCGTCCCCCCAGCTCCTTGTCCTCCCAGGCCGGCCAAAGAACCCAAGTGTGTTGGTCACGTGACATGATTGAACTCTCGCACTGAAATCAACGATAGGAAAGGTCTGGCCTCGGCCTGTCCTTTCATCTACATTCACCGGTCACTGGCAGCGTGTGTATTTAGCTTCATGAATGTTACTTGCGCTATGTGCTTTAGCATCATGTGTGCTACGTGCTGTAGCATCATGTGTGCTACGTGCTGTAGCATCATGTGTGCTACGTGCTGTAGCATCGTGTGTGCTACGTGCTGTAGCATCGTGTGTGCTACGTGCTGTAGCATCGTGTGTGCTACGTGCTGTAGCATCATGTGTGCTACGTGCTGTAGCATCATGTGTGCTACCTGCTTTAACTCCATCAGGGGGCAGTATTCATTATAATACCCGAGTGTTCTGTATGTGTTACCATGTGTGCTAACAGTCTCAGACTGTCAGTACGTCTAGTATAAGTTCTCTAATCGTTCAAGTTGAATCTAAACAAGGTATCCTCACGTCCCTGCCTTTCATTGTTCTTCTGTTTTGACAAGAATGCGTTGTTGACCGCGGGTCAGCTCTACTTGTTCTGCTGCCTGTCCCTTTCTTTACGGTCTGTCGGCTTTTAAATGTCCTCTTGTGCCGTGTCTCTCTAAATATAATAAAGTTGATGAAGAGCTGTGGATGTCTGACTTCAAGTGGACGTATTCCAGGGCAGCCTGTCCGGATCTGCCTTCACTTTCAT
Source organism: Lota lota (assembly GCA_026745465.1). NCBI lineage: Eukaryota > Metazoa > Chordata > Actinopteri > Gadiformes > Lotidae > Lota > Lota lota. Next base: position 506,902 of record JACYXH010000483.1, on the reverse strand, counting down.
AAACACCGCGTTGGAAGGGTTGCGTGTTGAGATCCCAGCTTGTGCAGCTTCAAACACATACTAGAGTTTAAACCACAGTTTACTGTCCCATCATCTAGAGTTTAAACCAGTCTACTGTCCCATCATCTAGACTAGAGTTTAAACCAGTCTACTGTCCCATCATCTAGTCTAGAGGTTAAACCAGTCTACTGTCCCATCATCTAGTCTAGAGTTTAAACCAGTCTACTGTCCCATCATCTAGTCTAGAGTTTAAACCAGTCTACTGTCCCATCATCTAGTCTAGAGTTTAAACCAGTCTACTGTCCCATCATCTAGTTTAGAGTTTAAACCAGTCTACTGTCCCATCATCTAGTCTAGAGTTTAAACCAGTACTGTCCCATCATCTAGTCTAGAGTTTAAACCAGTCTACTGTCCCATCATCTAGTTTAGAGTTTAAACCAGTCTACTGTCCCATCATCTAGTCTAGAGTTTAAACCAGTCTACTGTCCCATCATCTAGTCTAGAGAGGTCTGGGTCCACGGGATCTTAACAAGGCTTGGTCTTGTGTCCTGACCTCTGTTCTAAATACTGACTCATCTCCAGGGAGAAGAATGATGTAGGAGAAAGAAGGCTGGACTGATGGGAGGGAATGGGAGCAAGAAGGCTGGACTGATGGGAGGGAATGGGAGCAAGAAGGGGAGGGGGGAGAAACAAATGTTTAGTGGGAGTTATTTAAAGCAGCGCTGGTCATCATCTCGTGTCAACAAACCCTCACATTCTCTCCATCTCACCAAATCTCTTTTTCCATCCCCCTGCCCCACCTACCAGACCCCCACCTACCAGACCCCCACCTACCAGACCCCCACCTACCAGACCCCCACCTACCAGACCCCCACCTACCAGACCCCCATCTCTACCAGACCCCCACCTACCAGACCCCCATCTCTACCAGACCCCCACCTACCAGACCCCCACCTACCAGACCCCCACCTACCAGACCCCCACCTACCAGTCCCCCACCTACCAGACCCCCACCTACCAGACCCCCACCTACCAGACCCCCATCTCTACCAGTCCATCTCTACCAGTCCCCCCCCTCTCTCTCTCTGTCTCTGTCTCTCTCTCTCTGTCTCTGTCTCTCTCACCCCCTCTCTCTCTCACCCCCCCCTCTCTCTCTCTCTCTCTCTCTCTCTCACCTCCCCCCCTCTCTCTCTCTCACCCTCCCCCCTCTCTCACCCCCCCTCTATCTCTCTCTCTCTCTCTCACCTCCCCCCCTCTCTCTCTCTCTCTGCAGCTGTCCTAACTTGGTCAGGTTCTCAGTCTAAACACTTTTCTCTCCTCCCTAAACCCACTAGACCTGCTGTTGGAGCACAGGACCTCAGACGCACAGTCTCTACTGGTCTCTATTGGTCTCTATTGGTCTCTACTGGTCTCTATTGGTCTCTATTGGTCTCTACTGGTCTCTATTGGTCTCTACTTGCATCTTCTGTCTCTACTGGTCTCTATTGGTCTCTATTGGTCTCTACTTGCATCTTCTGTCTCTACTGGTCTCTATTGGTCTCTACTTGCATCTTCTGTCTCTACTGGTCTCTATTGGTCTCTACTTGCATCTTCTGTCTCTACTGGTCACTATTGGTCTCTAGTGCTCTGGGCTGGTCTCTATTGGTCTATCTTGTGTTGGGCTGGTCTTTGCTGGTCTCCACTGGTATCTACTGGTCTCTGTTGGTCTCTGCTGGTCTCTATTGATGTGTTTAGGGCTGGTCTGTGGTGGTCTACACTGGTGTGTTGGGGTCTGGTCTCTACTGTCTACTGGTCTCTACTTGTCTGTTGGTCTCAACTGGTCTGGGCTGGTCTCTGCTGGTCTTGCTGGTGTGCAGTGAGGGCAGAGAGATGGCTAGCTGTAGGACCTACATGAGAGGACTGGTCATCAGCTTCAACCTGCTGCTGCTGGTAAGATCACATGACACCGTCACATGATATGATCACATGACACCGTCACATGACCGTAACCAACCAGCTGTAGGATGCTTGGTAGGCTGATGTGTCCATCTTACATCTGGGTGGACACTCCCATGTGTGATGTCACTAGAGGGTCTATTGAACAGGACTGTCAACATAATCTGGTCTACAAGTTAGAAAGGATGCCGAATCATGTGTCTTTTAGTCAACGCCATTTAAAATGGCTGAACACAAATATGACTTCTGTACTGGGTTTCAACTCTCTTCTCTACTATGTATACCGGGTTCTAATCTGTCTCTACTGTAGGCTATGGTGTCTCTATTGTACTCAACTATTTCTCTACTTTATTCTGCTGTGTCTACTGTGTCTCTACTGAATTATATTGTGTTCACCAGCTGTTTGGGATTCTGATGATAGTTGTTGGCTTCTCCTCGGGCTACGGCAACAAACATCTGATATTGATGCAGGTAACCACATGACATCACTTTAATACAGGTAACCACATGACATCACTTTAATACAGGTAACCACATGACATCACTTTAATGCAGGTAACCACATGACATCACTTTAATACAGGTAACCACATGACATCACTTTAATACAGGTAACCACATGACATCACTTTAATACAGGTAACCACATGACATCACTTTAATACAGGTAACCACATGACATCACTTTAATACAGGTAACCACGTGACATCACTTTAATACAGGTAACCACATGACATCACTTTAATACAGGTAACCACATGACATCACTTTAATACAGGTAACCACGTGACATCACTTTAATACAGGTAACCACGTGACTTCACTTTAATACAGGTAACCACGTGACATCACTTTAATACAGGTAACCACGTGACATCACTTTAATACAGGTAACCACATGACATCACTTTAATACAGGTAACCACATGACATCACTTTAATACAGGTAACCACATGACATCACTTTAATACAGGTAACCACGTGACATCACTTTAATACAGGTAACCACGTGACATCACTTTAATACAGGTAACCACATGACATCACTTTAATACAGGTAACCACGTGACATCACTTTAATACAGGTAACCACGTGACATCACTTTAATACAGGTAACCACGTGACATCACTTTAATACAGGTAACCACATGACATCACTTTAATACAGGTAACCACATGACATCACTTTAATACAGGTAACCACGTGACATCACTTTAATACAGGTAACAACATGACATCACTTTAATACAGGTAACCACGTGACATCACTTTAATACAGGTAACCACGTGACATCACTTTAATACAGGTAACCACATGACATCACTTTAATACAGGTAACCACATGACATCACTTTAATACAGGTAACCACGTGACATCACTTTAATACAGGTAACCACGTGACATCACTTTAATACAGGTAACCACATGACATCACTTTAATACAGGTAACCACATGACATCACTTTAATACAGGTAACCACATGACATCACTTTAATACAGGTAACCACGTGACATCACTTTAATACAGGTTAGGGTTGTTATGTCATGGTAGTATAGTAATAGTATGTGTGTACTACAGGTAGTAATAGTATGTGTGTACTACAGGTAGTACTAGTATGTGTGTACTACAGGTAGTACTAGTATGTGTGTACTACAGGTAGTACTAGTATGTGTGTACTACAGGTAGTAATAGTATGTGTGTACTACAGGTAGTACTAGTATGTGTGTACTACAGGTAGTACTAGTATGTGTGTACTACAGGTAGTACTAGTATGTGTGTACTACAGGTAGTAATAGTATGTGTGTACTACAGGTAGTACTAGTATGTGTGTACTACAGGTAGTACTAGTATGTGTGTACTACAGGTAGTACTAGTATGTGTGTACTACAGGTAGTACTAGTATGTGTGTACTACAGGTAGTACTAGTATGTGTGTACTACAGGTAGTACTAGTATGTGTGTACTACAGGTAGTAATAGTACGTGTGTACTACAGGTAGTAATAGTACGTGTGTACTACAGGTAGTAATAGTACGTGTGTACTACAGGTAGTAATAGTATGTGTGTACTACAGGTAGTAATAGTATGTGTGTACTACAGGTAGTACTAGTATGTGTGTACTACAGGTAGTACTAGTATGTGTGTACTACAGGTAGTAATAGTATGTGTGTACTACAGGTAGTAATAGTATGTGTGTACTACAGGTAGTACTAGTATGTGTGTACTACAGGTAGTACTAGTATGTGTGTACTACAGGTAGTACTAGTATGTGTGTACTACAGGTAGTACTAGTATGTGTGTACTACAGGTAGTACTAGTATGTGTGTACTACAGGTAGTACTAGTATGTGTGTACTACAGGTAGTACTAGTATGTGTGTACTACAGGTAGTACTAGTATGTGTGTACTACAGGTAGTAATAGTATGTGTGTACTACAGGTAGTAATAGTACGTGTGTACCACAGGTAGTACTAGTATGTGTGTACTACAGGTAGTACTAGTATGTGTGTACTACAGGTAGTACTAGTATGTGTGTACTACAGGTAGTACTAGTATGTGTGTACTACAGGTAGTAATAGTATGTGTGTACTACAGGTAGTAATAGTATGTGTGAACTACAGGTAGTAATAGTACGTGTGTACTACAGGTAGTAATAGTATGTGTGTACTACTCAGCTGGATCAGTACTCTAGTACTCAGGGCCTGCTGGTGCTGAGGGGGTTTGGACCGGTTACCGTGGTGATAGCCATACTGGGACTCAGCGCTTCTGCTACACATACCAGGACTCTACTGCTAGTGGTGGGACACACACACACACACACACACACACACACACACACACACACACACACACACACACACACACACACACACACACACACACACACACACACACACACACACACACACACACACACGCGCACACAGATACACACACACACACACACACACACACACACACACACACACACACACACACACACACACACACACACTGGCAACCTGCAGCTTCACCGTCTCTCTCTCTCTAGTACTCTGCTCTGGTGTTTGTTGTCTTCCTGGCCCTCATGGTCGTGTCGGCTCCTCTCATTCAGGTCCAGACCCAGGTGAGGACCACTGTACACTGTCTACTGTCTCTCTACTGTCTCTACGGTCTCTACACTGTCTACTGTCTCTCTACGGTCTCTACTGTCTCTCTACTGTCTCTACATTGTCTACTGTCTCTCTACTGTCTCTACTGTCTCTCTACTGTCTCTACTGTGTCTCTACACTGTCTACTGTCTCTCTACATTGTCTACTGTCTCTCTACGGTCTCTACTCTCTCTCTACTGTCTCTACTGTCTTTACTGTCTCTACTGTCTCTACGGTCTCTCCAGTCTCTACACTGTCTCTACTGTCTCTCTACTGTCTCTACGGTCTCTACACTGTACTGTCTCTCTACTGTCTCTACGGTCTCTACACTGTCTACTGTCTCTCTACTGTCTCTACTGTCTCTACTCTCTCTCTATGGTGTCTCTACTCTCTCTACTGTCTCTCTACGGTCTCTACTCTTTCTACTCTCTGCTGTCTCTACTGTCTCTCTATGGTCTCTACTCTCTCTACTGTATCTCTACTGTATCTACTGTCTCTACGGTCTCTACTGTCTCTCTACGGTCTCTACTCTCTCTCTACTTTATCAACTGTCTCTACTGTCTCTACGGTCTCTCTACGGTCTCTACTGTCTACTCTCTCTCTACTGTATCTCTACTGTCTCTGCTCTCTCTACTGTATCTCTACTGTCTCTACTGTATCTCCACTGTCTCTACTGTGTCTCTACTACCACTACTATACCTCTACCTGCACTACTGTATCTCTACTGTATTCTACTGTCCAAACTGTGTTCTATTCTCTCTCTCTCTCTCTCTCTCTCTCTCTCTCGCTCTCTCGCTCTCTCGCTCTCTCTCTCTCTCTCTCTCTCTCTCTCTCTCTCTCTCTCTCTCTCTCTCTCTCTCTCTCTCCCCTGCTATGTGGGAGGACAGAGCATCAGCATGATGAGTCAAGATATTAGAACTAACATCAAAGCAATAGACGCTTGCATACAATACTGAACTTCTCCCTACCTCCTGTCCTCCTCTCCTCTGCTCTTCTTCTCTCCTCTCTCCTCCCCCTCCCTCCTCTCCTCTGCAGATCGAGCGAGGGATGGAGGACTTGTTTGTGAATGTGACTCCTCTGTACAGAGCAGATGCTGAGCTGCAGACGCCCCTGAAGGAGCTCCAGATGACGGTAGGAGGCTGGTCTCTCAGTCTTTATTAACTGGGTCAAGGGCGGCTTACTTGTCAGGCGGAGGTCTTGATTGACATGCAAGAACGACCAATCAGGGACAATCAAGGTTCCTTCACTCCCTGGTTCAGGTTTGATATGGTCCAGGTTCTATCTGGTCCAGGTTCTATCTGGTCCATGTTCTGGTCCTGGTTTGATCTAGTCCAGGTTCTGGTCCAGGTTCTATCTAGTCCAGGTTCTGGTCCAGGTTCTATCTAGTCCAGGTTCTGACAACACCTTGTAATGTGGTTGTATACATCAGCTCTGTCTCTGTCTCTGTCTCTGTCTCTGTCTCTGTCTCTGTCTCTGTCTCTGTCTCTGTCTCTCTGTCGGTCTCTGTCTCTCTCTCTGTCTCTCTCTCTGTCTCTGTCTCTCTCTCTGTCTCTCTGTCGGTCTCTGTCTCTCTCTCTGTCTCTCTCTGTCTCTCTGATTCTCTCTCTGTCTCTGTGTCTCTGTCTCTGTCTCTATGTCTCTGTGTCTCTGTATCTCTCTCTGTCTCTGTCTCTGTCTCTGTGTCTCTGTCTCTCTGATTCTCTCTCTGTCTCTCTCTCTCTCTCTGTATCTCTCTCCCTCCCCCTCAGGACTCCTGCTGTGGTCTGAAGAGTCGTTCTGATTGGAAGGAGCAGATTCCTCCTTCCTGTTTCTGCTCCCCTCCTGAACCCTCCTCTCCTCCCCCCTACACCCACATAAGGTATGTCTCTCTCTCTCTGTCTTTCTGTCTGTCTCTCTGTATGTCTGTCTCTCTGTCCGTCTGTATGTCGTGTTAGTTACTGAACGTGATTGTGATCAAAAACAAACCATCTCCTCTCCCTTCTCCCCTCTCCTCCTCTCCTCTCTTCTTCCCTCCACTCTCCTCCTCTCTCCTCTCCTCTCCTCTCCTCTCCTCTCCTCTCCTCTCCTCTCCTCTCCTCTCCTCTCCTCTCCTCTCCTCTCCCCCTTCCTCTCTCCTCTCTTCCTCTCTTCTCTTCTCTCCTCTCCTCTTCTCTTCTCTCCTCTTCTCTTCTCTTCTCTTCTCTTCGCTTCGCTTCGCTTCGCTTCGCTTCGCTTCTCTTCTCTTCTACTCTCAGCTCCTCTCCTCTCTTCTCCTCTCCTCTCAGCTCCTCCCAGCTAGACAACAGTACACTTCTCGCTCCCTGTTTGTCCGTCAGATGGTCACATGACCCCGTGACCTCCCGTGACCCTGTGACCTCCGCAACCTCAGAGGAGCTGTGGGTCCACTCCAAGGTACACACACACGCAAACACACACACACAGAGGCATGTATTCACGGATGTCCTCAGTTTTTGGTTTTCAGATGAATTGTTTTGAATGATTTAGCTGGTATAGAATGATGATGAAGATGATGATGATGGTGATGATGATGATGATGATGGTGATGATGATGAAGATGATGATGATGATGGTGATGGTGGTGGTGGTGGTGGTGATGATGATGATGATGATGGTGGTGATGATGATGATGATGATGCAGCCTTGTGTTCCAGCCCTGCGGTCCGATCCTGAAGAGTCACCTGACCATCCTCATCAGAGTCAGTATAGGAGTCATATCTGCCTTCACTACTGTTCTGGTAGGCACACACACACACACGCACACACACACACACACACGCACACACACACACAGTTTCGTACCCGAAATATACAAAAGCATGAAAAAAGTCAAACCGTGTGTGTGTGTGTCTGGTACGTATCTGTATGTGTGTGTCTGGTACGTGTGTGTGTGTGTGTGTCTGGTGTGTGTGTGTGTCTGGTATGTGTGTGTGTGTGTGTGTGTGTGTATCTGGTACGTGTGTGTGTGTGTGTGTGTCTGGTACGTGTGTGTGTGTCTGGTACGTGTGTGTGTGTCTGGTACGTGTGTGTGTGTCTGGTACGTGTGTGTGTGTGTGTGTCTGGTACGTGTGTGTGTGTGTGTGTGTGTCTGGTACGTGTGTGTGTGTGTGTGTGTGTCTGGTATGTGTGTGTGTGTGTGTGTGTCTGGTACGTGTGTGTGTGTCTGGTACGTGTGTGTGTGTGTGTCTGGTACGTGTGTGTGTGTGTCTGGTACATACTTGGGTGTGGGTGTGCGTGCAGTTGGCTGCTATGCTCCTGTCTCTAGCCCTGGCTCTGGAGAGGTTCTGGAGGACCTGGAAGAGGCCGGTGGTGGAGTCCACTGTTGATGACTTCAACAGAGTCAAATACCAGCCTCAACCCTCCCTCACCTGACCCCTGACCTCTCAGCCTCAACCCTCCCTCACCTGACCCCTGACCTCTCAGCCTCCACCCTCCCTCACCTGACCCCTGACCTCTCAGCCTCCACCCTCCCTCCCCTGACCCCTGACCTCTCAGCCTCCACCCTCCCTCCCCTGACCCCTGGCCTTCACCACGTGAAACGCTACTTCCTGTCCCTCTAGTGTGTTTCCTGCTGCTGTGTTGCGGTCGACAGGAAAGGAAGCTCTGTGTTTGTCTCTGATCGATAAAATAACCCTAGACAAACACTGCAGAGTCTGACAAGCGTTCCTCTTCATTTGAATGTAACGCTGAAACGAATCAGCTGTTCCACTGTTCCCCTGAACATATTTACAATCTTACTTGCATCTTTTTTTAATAAGCATTCTGCCGTACCACAATGGCAACAGCAGACTTTTCTCAGTTGTTCCTGAGCCGACCAGCAGGGGGTGCAGTTGATCGTATATCCACAGTCCTTGAGTCAAGCTTGAGTTAAGTATAGTTTTGAGTTCCAGGTTAATTTGATATGTTAAGTCAGAATTCAGGAGAAGCCAGAATTTCGGTTTCGCTTTATTTGGATATTTGGTTTATTTGGTTATATCCCAAACTATTGAAATGTTCCCCCTTAGAATATAGAATTTGACCTCAACAATAAACTTACCGTGTATCAATTGAATTTGCATTTCTATAATTACAGTTAATAAAAGTGTTCACCCCGCCTCCCCAGTATCTAAGCATTGCTTGATCAGACCCTTCTGAACAAGGACATAACGGCCTGCAGCAGAGAGCAGATCGCTGACCATTTACCTTCCGTACTGCAAGGCCCGGGGTCCAGCTAAGGTCCAGCAGGTGGTCCAGCAGGTGGTCCAGCAGGTGGTCCAGCATTAGGTCCAGCGTTAGGTCCAGCAGGTGGTCCAGCGTTTGGTCCAGCTAAGGTCCAGTAGGTGGTCCAGCAGGTGGTCCAGCTAAGGTCCAGCAGGTGGTCCAGCTAAGGTCCAGCAGGAGGTCCAGCTAAGGTCCAGCTAAGATCCAGCAGGTGGTCCAGCAGGTGGTCCAGCAGGTGGTCCAGCGTTTGGTCCAGCAGGTGGTCCAGCAGGTGGTCCAGCAGGTGGTCCAGCAGGTGGTCCAGCTAAGGTCCAGCTAAGGTCCAGCAGGTGCTTGACCATTTATTTTTTAAATCAAAAACTTTTGTCTGTGTTGAAAGCACATTTTTGTGCCACCTACCTGAGATTGTGTGAACCTGTTCCTCAAAATTGAAATCTGTGGTTCTCCAACAGTCCAGGGAAGTGCCTTGAATAGAAGAGGGAAGCCATTTTTTTTTTTTATAGTGGAGCAAACACCATCTCAGAGATATCACTAGATGGCGCCATGCACCATCTATAACGGGTTCAATGCACAGTTCAGGCCGGGCACCCGGTCAGGGGAGAGGATATGCAGTCAAGAACAGACACATAATAATAATGGGGAGAGGAGCTTGCTCAGGAGTTTCTCACATGAGAACACAATGCAGGAATACAGGAAGACAAGCAGCTGTGGGGAGGTAGATAGTTGGAAAGACAGATAGGCCGCTATAGTGTGCACACAACAACTTGAACATCAGAACTAATTCGTTTAAGTGAGCTGACCTCAGAATGGGGCCTTGAGTCATTTTCCATCACAATGCCTATGCCAGGAGTGTATAAAGGACTACTGCCAGAAGATGTAAAACCCCGTGTTAAACTTGACAGATCTTTGACCTTGGGTCTTGTGTAGTTTAAATGTCTTATGTCTTTCTCTTCTGAATGCTCTGTTCCAACCAACCCCTTGAGTTTAAAGTTTAAACATGTCTTTATCTGTCGCCAAGCATCCGTCAACCTTTTTTTGTCCAGGTATTTGAGGTTGTAAGCCCTACAACCTATCCCCACCACTGCTTAGTACTTAGCCCTTCTAATGGTCAGCCATGTTGTTGAGGTCGATGATACTCTCTAATGGTCAGCCATGTTGTTGAGGTCGTTGATACTCTAATGGTCAGCCATGTTGTTGAGGTCGTTGATACTCTCTAATGGTCCCATGTTGTTAAGGTCGTTGATACTCTCTAATGGTCAGCCATGTTTATGAGGGGAGGGGGGATCCTCTCCCTCCCCTCTCTACTAGTGAAGGATCCTCCCCCCTCCCCTCTATACTAGTCAAGAATCCTCCCCCCTCCCCTCTATACTAGTCAAGAATCCTCCCCCCTCCCCTCTCTACCAGTGAAGGATCCTCCCCCCTCCCCTCTATACTAGTCAAGAATCCTCCCCCCCTCCCCTCTCTACCAGTGAAGGATCCTCCCCCCTCCCCTCTATACTAGTCAAGAATCCTCCCCCCTCCCCTCTCTACTAGTGAAGGATCCTCTCCCTCCCCTCTCTACTAGTGAAGAATCCTCCCCCCCTCCCCTCTCTACTAGTGAAGAATCCTCCCCCCTCCCCTCTCTACTAGTGAAGAATCCTCCCCCCTCCCCTCTCTACTAGTGAAGAATCCTCCCCCCTCCCCTCTCTACTAGTGAAGGATCCTCCCCCCTCCCCTCTCTCCTAGTGAAGGATCCTCCCCCCTCCCCTCTCTACTAGTGAAGGATCCTCCCCCCTCCCCTCTATACTAGTCAAGAATCCTCCCCCCTCCCCTCTCTACTAGTGAAGGATCCTCCCCCCTCCCCTCTCTACTAGTGAAGGATCCTCCCCCCTCCCCTCTCTACTAGTCAAGAATCCTCCCCCCTCCCCTCTATACTAGTGAAGGATCCTCCCCCTCCCCTCTCTACCAGTGAAGGATCCTCTCCCTCCCCTCTCTACTAGTGAAGGATCCTCCCCCTCCCCTCTCTACCAGTGAAGGATCCTCCCTCCTCCCCTCTCTCCTAGTCAAGAATCCTCCCCCCTCCCCTCTCTACTAGTGAAGGATCCTCCCCCCTCCCCTCTCTACCAGTGAAGGATCCTCCCTCCTCCCCTCTCTACTAGTGAAGGATCCTCCCCCCTCCCCTCTCTACCAGTGAAGGATTTTTACATAATTATAAATCGAGGCACCAGTTGTCTTCGTCCGCTGCAAAGCTATGATTTTTCTTTTTCTGTCTTATTGCATAAGCTCTTGGTCACATGCAGGTGTGACTACAGTCAAGCCTGTGGACTCACTATAAACTAACCCTCAAAGTACCAGATAAAAGGGATCATCATCACTGCAATATCCTGTACAATATCATTTCCTAATCGTTGATAACTTCTTTGTAGCGAGGCCTACGCTCCTCGACAGGGTTCACACAGAAAACACAGACCCGAGGATCACGTGCAGCCGTGACAGCCTATGGGGACACCTAGTGGCCAACCTCCGCGACACACACACGGTCAAAGAATACACTTTCGGACGGTCTCCGCGATCGCCTCCCGTCGGACCGCGTGGCTGGACCCGCCTCACTGTAGGCAGAGCACAACACCACGTCACGACTGGTGTCCCTCTGCC
>JACYXH010000483.1:480000-482500 GCA_026745465.1 Lota lota | reverse complement strand
TCAGGGCAGCACACCAAGGCTCCAGCGTACAGCGCAAACAGAAACACAACTTTCTTGAGTCCTTGTAATCCCACCAGAGGCATATTAACCCCCTGGGACTGCCTCATGTCTGCCATTTAAATTGATCAGCTCTCAGCATGCGCTCTTTAAATTGATCAGCTCTCTGCATGCGCTCTATAAGTGGATCAGCTCTCTGCATGCGCTCTTTAAATTGATCAGCTCTCTGCATGCGCTCTATAAATGGATCAGCTCTCTGCATGCGCTCTTTAAGTGGATCAGCTCTCTGCATGCGCTCTTTAAGTGGATCAGCTCTCTGTATGCGCTCTTTAAGTTGATCAGCTCTCTGCATGCGCTCTTTAAAAGGATCAGCTCTCTGCATGCGCTCTTTAAGTTGATCAGCTCTCTGCATGCGCTCTTTAAGTTGATCAGCTCTCTGCATGCGCTCTTTAAGTGGATCAGCTCTCTGCATGCGCTCTTTAAGTGGATCAGCTCTCTGCATGCGCTCTTTAAGTTGATCAGCTCTCTGCATGCGCTCTTTAAGTGGATCAGCTCTCTCTGCATGCGCTCTTTAAGTGGATCATCTCTCTGCATGCGCTCTTTAAGTGGATTGCCTTTATTTTCACACACACAACAATGGAACAACACACCCGGACATGAGTGCAGGTGGTGTTCCTCCAGCCGACACCACCTGCACAGAGATGCAGGTGGTGTTCCTCCAGCCGACACCACCTGCACCGAGATGCAACCTCACCAAGCACACTACAGTCACAAGGGTTAGGGAAGGGTCTACAGTCCCAGGAGCCCTAACCCGGGACCTGGCCCTGATCGCCACAGGATGTAAAGCACTTAAAAGTGCTGTTTAAATAAAGATTAGTATTATTATAATGATAATGTTTTAGTTGTTTTATGGTAAATAATAATACTAATGATCATTTAAATGTTACAGTGAACCGTTGCTCTGGGTGACCAGGAGGGCGGGGCGCCGATAACCAGCGCCATGGTTACCACATATTACTTCCTTTTTACCAGGAAGAAGAGGAAGCCTTCATAGTGTGTGTGTGTGTGTGTGTGTGTGTGTGTGTGTGTGTGTGTGTGTGTGTGTGTGTGTGTGTGTGTGTGTGTGTGGGTATGGTGTGTGTGTGTGTGTGTGGTATGGGTATGGGCGTGGTCTTCATGCTTGAATATGCCAGACAATACACCTCCTCACACACACACACCTCCTCACACAGATACACCTCCTCACACACACACACCTCCTCACACACACACACCTCCTCTCACACACACACACCTCCTCACACAGAGCAGCAGAGTCTCATCGTCACCATGGGAAAGATTAACGGCTGTCTGAAATGTGTCTTCATCTTCTTCAACGTTGTGTTTGGGGTAAGAGGGACCCTCTTAAGTTTAGTATTTATGGTTATTTACTCTTTTCTTTCATCCAATGAAAATAATTGTGTTTTTTTTGGTTGCTTTCTTTCTTTTGTTTGAGAAAACATCTGGCAAATAAGGGCAAAAATAAAAAGTGGTAAAAGTATCACCAGCGCTAGTGATACTATTAAGAGTGGTAATAATATCACCAGCTCTAGTGATACTATTAAGAGTGGTAATAATATCACCAGCTCTAGTGATACTATTAAGAGTGGTAATAATATCACCAGCGCTAGTGATACTATTAAGAGTGGTAATAATATCACCAGCTCTAGTGATACTATTAAGAGTGGTAATAATATCACCAGCTCTAGTGATACTATTAAGAGTGGTAATAATATCACCAGCTCTAGAGATACTATTAAGAGTGGTAATAATATCACCAGCGCTAGTGATATTATTAAGAGTGGTAATAATATCACCAGCTCTAGTGATACTATTAAGAGTGGTAATAATATCACCAGCTCTAGTGATACTATTAAGAGTGGTAATAATATCACCAGCTCTAGTGATACTATTAAGAGTGGTAATAATATCACCAGCTCTAGTGATACTATTAAGAGTGGTAATAATATCACCAGCTCTAGTGATACTATTAAGAGTGGTAATAATATCACCAGCTCTAGTGATACTATTAAGAGTGGTAATAATATCACCAGCTCTAGTGATACTATTAAGAGTGGTAATAATATCACCAGCTCTAGTGATACTATTAAGAGTGGTAATAATATCACCAGCTCTAGTGATACTATTAAGATTGGTAATAATATCACCAGCTCTAGTGATACTATTAAGAGTGGTAATAATATCACCAGCTCTAGTGATACTATTAAGAGTGGTAATAATATCACCAGCTCTAGTGATACTATTAAGAGTGGTAATAATATCACCAGCTCTAGTGATACTATTAAGAGTGGTAATAATATCAAAAGAGTATCAGTGTCTAGTGTTGTCTCCCTCTTGTGGTGAAAGATGATCTTGTAGTCAGACAGGATGTCTGTTTGAAAGCTGCTTGGATTGAGTGCTAATATGTGCATTCAATGTATTTTTTTCTTCAATTATACACTTT
>JACYXH010000483.1:470000-475000 GCA_026745465.1 Lota lota | reverse complement strand
AAGTAAGACATACATTTTTTAAGTATAACACGTCTCTGAGCACTAAACGCACTATATATAATAAATATCTTTATTCTTCATAATAATATTGTTGTTATACTGTAGCTAAGCAATAATAAATGAAAGATGTCTTACCGTTAGTGTGACTTGTGGTTCTGCTGACGGTAGTCTGGTTTGTAAGTGGTGAGGTTCAGCTTCCTGCAGGCGTTGAGGCTTCCATCAGTTCAACGTGAGGTTGGTCTTAATGTTTCTCAGATGGGAGAAAGACTGCTCACATGCACATGTAGAGCCGAACATGGTCAACATGGCAACAGTCACACCCTGCATTGTGTGGCTGGAAGCTCCTTCCATGTTTTCAGTATCAGCTGATCTTCAGGTTGACGTTTTTTCATTTGTGTTCACTCGCCAGCTCTGCACGCTGTCGCGCAAGTCTTCCCAGCTCTCCATTAGGTGACTTGCTCACCCACATGTCTGACGTCTTCAGGTCAGCAACGTCCAGCTCAAAGTCTCTGATGGAGACCAGATGCATATCAGGTCGACTTTGTCCACTGCACACTCGTGTGGATGAGTGATACATTTAAAAAGAGCATCGCGCTCGCGAAGTTTTCCAAAACGCCGTTTGAATGACTGCAGGAGATTGGACGTAAAGCCAGCTATCTGCTGGAGATCAAAATGCTGAGTGGGGTCACTTGCTACGCATCTCTAAATTGTCGCAGTGTTGCAGAGTGCAGAAGACGACCTGTTGCAATGTCCCTGATGAAGAGTTCCAGCTTCCTTTCAAATGCAAACACTGCTTGTTGAAGGGACAAGACTGTATTTCCAATACCTTGCATTCTTCTATTGAGCTGGTTCAGAGGGCCAGTTATGTCCACCAGAAAGTGAAACTGCAGGAGCCATCCGGTGTTCGTTAGCTCGAGATGCTCCACGCCTTTCATTTCAAGACAAGTCCGGATTTCCCTCAGGACTCACTCAGCGCCTTCCCCCTTGACAACCAACGCGCATGGCCGTGTAGAACCGGGATAATTCCTCCCAACTTCGTCTAACAGAGCTTTAAACTGGCGATCATTTAAAGCTCGGGCAACAATGAAGTTGACCACTGGGATGACCATCACCACGCGGCTCGCCTCCTGGTGCAGCATGCAACGGAATCCTGGGTCTCCCCGTGTCCACGAAGAAGCCTACAAAGCCTCGGGTCTTCCCCAACATGCAGGGTGCACCATCAGTACACACACAAACAACTTTCTCCATCGCTAGATTTCTTTCTTTAGCAAACTCCAAGAAAGACTTAAATAACTCGTCTCCTCTTGTTGATCCCTTCATTGGCAAAACGGCAAGCCTTAACTCACGCAGGGTCACCTGAGCTACTGAGCTACATGGCTAGCTAGCCATAGCTGAGCTATGGCTAGCTAGCCATGTAGCTCATGTAGCTAGCGTCATAGCTAGCTGTCTGTTCACTCATCTAACGCGAGAGAAAAGTATGGCCCTGCGTTTATGTCCTTCATTTGTGTTTCCTCGACTTGATTTGCCATCATGATGGTCGTGAACCGTTCTTGCTGACAGAGGCATGCATTTTATTCGTTTGATTATCTTGTCTTTATTGGAGCAGTCATCAAACAAGCATGAATGTTTTGGCATCCTCGCCGTCTGTGAACTAGCCCCACCGTTTCACCGTTTCATCGATGCACTTTCATCATCGTTGCTTATTAAACACAGCGCAGATCCTGCTCTGCCCACTCGGCCTGCAACGCACGATAAGCCTCATCTTTTTTTCTTTTCGCCATCTTTTCCGTCTCAAGGGTTCGAAGCAGATCAATTAGCTGGCTAACGGCTACCTGACGAAGAGGAAGAGTTGACCTCTTGACCTTACAGCGACCCGGGGCGCTCCGCCTTATCCAATCAAAATTGATTTTTGGTGTCGGCAGATTAAAATCGATCAGAATATTTTATATTTGGAATTCTATTTTCAAAACTAATTTCTGTTATAAGGTTTACTTTAAAATGACACAGTATAATTAATTGTTACTGGTTAATTATCGTGTAAAAAAATTGTCAGCTCAAAATTGTCCGCTAGCCATTTGCTGTGAGAGAGAGAGAGAGAGAGAGAGAGAGAGAGAGAGAGAGAGAGAGAGAGAGAGAGAGAGAGAGAGAGAGAGAGATAATTGGCTCGCGAGCCACAGGTTCCCGACCTTGTTCTAAGGGATGCCTCAGAAAGTGGGTGAGTTTGCCTCGATGGATTGTTTCAAAGGCCTTCTTGAAGTTGCTAAAGGCCATTATTGCTGGGAGGTTTTTGTTCCACACTCCTTCGATGATCCAGATTGATTGCTCCCACTGACATCAGGACAGCAGAAACCCAACACATCCTCCGTCACAGACTGAGTCACGATGTCTCTACTTCTGTTTCTAAAACGTTGCTCATTTGAAGGACTGTTGGCACAGGCTGGATGTCTGGGGAGAGCACCAGACATCTAACTAAAGCAATAAATAATTATCACACACTGTGAAAAGTGAGTGAAAGTGAGGGCAGGAGATGATAGAATGGAAATCACTTTACCTGGAGAGGACAGGGAGGCATCATGGGAGGCACATGGGGAGAGGACGAGAAGGAGCACAAACATAACAGGTTAGCGTTGCAGCAAGGCTTAGTCCAATCACATGTTAAAGATAAGGGGACTGCATTTGTGTCAGAAGCATTTTTGGTCTTATTTGTTGAACGTCTTTTCACATCCCGACAGCAATCAATAAATCAAGTGCTCTGAAAGAAGAAAAATAAAATAATAATCCTGCATCAGTGGCAGTCGCAGGCCTGTAATAAGCCCGTCCAATCAATGGGCACGAATGAAATGATTGGATGGCCTACCTGTCTGTCTACCTACCTACCCGCCTACCTGCCCGCAGTCATTTCACATGAGCGCAGTCCACCACAAGGCTAGCAGACCTTTAGCTAAAGCTAGCGAGTTAGCCATGTGTTTTGAAACCTCGGGATTTACTGTACTGGAACATTTAGACAGTGTCCCCATTCTGTGGACAAGGTCCCCAGTATGTGGACAAGGTTCCCAGTATGTGGACAAGGTTCCCAGTATGTGGACCATGTCCCCAGTATGTGGACATTGTTCCCAGTCTGTGGACAAAGTCCCAGTCTATGGACAAGGTTCCCAGTATGTGAACAATGTCCCCAGTTTGTAGACCAAGTCCCAGTCTGTGGACAATGTTCCCAGTCTGTGGACCATGTCCCAGTCTGTGGACAATGTTCCCAGTCTGTGGACTATGTCCCAGGCTGTGGACCATGTCCCAGTCTGTGGAGTCTGTGGACAATGTTCCCAGCCTGTGGACCATGTCCCAGTCTGTGGACCAAGTCCCCAGTATGTGAACCATGTCCCCAGTCTGTGGACCATGTCCCAGTCTGTGGACCATGTCCCCAGTCTGTGGACCATGTCCCCAGTCTGTGGACGTTGGGGATCCATGTATCTGATTCAAGCCTCTTTAGATAAAAGAGAGAGAGAGAGAGAGAGAGAGAGAGAGAGAGAGAGAGAGAGAGAGAGAGAGAGAGAGAGAGAGAGTTTGAGTTTTTATATAACCTTTATTTTATACTCAAGTTTTAACATAAATAATGGCACACTGCCTTTTCAAGAATGTAATTCCTAAATAAAAATAAAATAAAAATACAAAAGAACATATACATTCAACTCATTTCATCAGCAAAAATTAGTTTCCCCTCCTCCACAAAACAAACCGCTCTTTCATAAGCCCACTTCTCCTCAAACAATGGGAGATCTTTTACAGCTGAAAAGAACTCAAAATCCACTTTTATTCTTGCTTTCACTAATCCTTTAAAAACACATCTTACATCCTGCCCATATCCCGTTTCAATCTTATGTTTCCTACTCAGAAAAATTGACATCTTAGCTTGTCCCAAAAAAAAATTAACAGTTGACATTTTCTTTTCTGATGCTTACTATATTGAAACCCTAAAATAAAAACAGTGTTATTGAAAATCTCCCCTGCAGCTTTAAACAAAGACTCCAGCATTTCCAATAGAGGTTTTTTCCTCTCACACTCCATAAAACAATGAAAAATTGTTTCTCTTATGTTACAAAAAGGGCATCCATCTCCAACATCTGAGTTAATAACAGATACAAAAGCATTCACTGCAATGATGCCATGCAAAACCCTCCATTGCATATCCCCAGTACCCTTTTGTAACGGTGGCTTATACAGTGCTCTCCATGCTGGCTTTACCTTGTCATCAATGCCCAATTTTACCCTCCATGGAGTGTCTTTTCTATTTTTCAATTTATCTTTATTCAAAACCTTGACACACCTCCTGTATAAATCTTTCCCATTCACCTCATCCAAACCCACCTCTTCCAACCCTCTCAAATCCAGTAATAGCGCCTTTCTTTCTGACTCTGGGATATTGGGTGTAATCCCTAGTCTTGGAAATGAGACGTTTTCATCTTGTACCTTCTTCTTGTAACTATTCAGCATATCCCACTCTTCTGTTGACAGAGCCTTCCTGCAGCTTCCCAGCAGTTGTCCGACAATCCTCTCCGACCTCACCCCCAAATGTTCAGCCACCCTTCTTCCATCCATTAAGGCGGTCCCAGCCATGGCCATTAACTGTTTTAAGGTGATGATTTTGCCCTTCACCAGAATCTTGGAGAAATATGGAACAGCTGCAGTTGTACAATCCAGTCTTGCCCCATACACCAGAGGTTCCTCCAACAGCCAATGCGCTGACTCCGTTGACGTTCGTCTGGACACCTTCATAATGCTCCACACCCTAAGAAGGCCTCTGTAAAACGGAGGTACTCCCTCCCTAGAACTCTGCCTACTGTCAACCAAAAATAAAGCTTTCTTTAAACCTAATCCCCCAACCTGCTGTAATACAAGCCTGCCACTTCCCTTTCCCCTAATTAACTCATACACCATGGCTCTTTTTTTACCGTCTCTTGCCCCATTTACGTTTAAAGAAGAAATCTTAAAACTGCTCATGGATGAGA
>JACYXH010000483.1:445000-457500 GCA_026745465.1 Lota lota | reverse complement strand
ACAAGAGTTGTGTGTGAATGAAAATGTGTTGGACTACGTTAGTCGCTTTCGGGAGCGCCTACATCGTGCCTGTGCTCTAGCAAAGGAAGCGCTGTCTTCCTCACAGAAACGGATGAAACGACATTATGACACACAGGCTGTTTCTCGTTCACTGCAGCCAGGTGACAAAGTTCTTGTATTGTTGCCTGTGCCGGGAGCGTCATTGTCAGCACGTTTCTCTGGTCCATATGTCATTGACAAGAAACTAAGTGAAACTGACTACGTGATACAGACTCCTGATAGAAAACGCCAATCTCGTGTGTGCCACGTTAACATGTTGAAGACATACCACACCAGACCCGTCACTCAGGTAGACAGTCCAGAGAAACTGGCTGAGTCGGCTGTCTCTATTGCTGCTACGGCTGTAGTGGGAGGTCATGTTAATGATGTGGACGAAGATGGTTTGGAGTTGCGCAATACTCAGCAGCAGTGTGCTAGATTGCCCAATTCAGAGATGCTGCTGTCTCTCCGGTCAAGCCTGATTCATTTAACGGACAGACAGTCAGATGATGTTGTGAGACTATTACACAGCTTTCCATGTCTTTTTAATGATGTTCCTACATGCACAAATGTGTTAGAACATGACATTAATGTTGGAAACGCTGCACCTATCAAGCAACATCCTTATCGTGTCAACGTCTCTAAGAGAAAGATAATGAGGGAAGAGGTCGGTTATTTGCTGGAGAATAACCTGGCTGTTTTTTTGTACACTATTGTTTCATTTCTTGGGTCCTGCTCAGCCCTTCTTCCCAAACATTTACCGTGTGTTCACAATTAAACATTTTATGTTTGACGGTAGTTTATGATTGTCGTGTAGTTTTTTGTTCTCACTGTTCCAAGTCATCATCCTAATTTGCACAAATTATGTTACGGGTCTCATGTCCATTCCCCTAGACGTATAAAGCCACGGGGTTCGTAACAGTGTGTGTGTGCGTGTGTGCTAGAGAACACTGTTTGAGTTGTGTGTGTTTTGTAACACGGATGAAGGTTACACTGACGCAATACCTTGATAAGTTGTGTGGGACTACTTTGTGGAACCAGTGTACACAACTGGGAGATAGGACTCAAAAGTCAGCGTGATTTATAGCGTAGGCCTACCTACCTAAAACCAAAGAAGCAAAGAAGCAAAGAAGCAATAAGAACAAATCTATTCAAATAAAATATGCAAAGGTCTATTGAATCTGCTGAATGTGACATGTTTGTGTGTTGAATAATTATATTGTTCTATTATTATAATACTATATTATAGTAATATATATTAAATGTAACATTAAAATGTTGTCTGGTTGTGTTTCCTGTCCAGGGACTATGGAGCAATTAGCTAAAAAGCTTAGCTAAATAGCTCAAGGTAATTCCAGTGCTATTGTTTATTGTTCAGTTTCTGTCAAACAAACCACAAACTCAGGCTAATCTGCTCTTGCATGCTAACGGCTATCTCGCTCTTAAAGTTCCCGTGTCTTATCAGTTGGATTTCCTGTTTGCAGACACTCCCAATGTTTCCTGTTTCGATATATGAGGGTACGACCACAGATGTCCTGTTACAAAGACAGCCACCCGATGTAGTAAGTGAAGCGAACAACGGGGACGAGCGAGAGTTGACAGTGCAGCAAGAAGCACATGTTTTATGTTTGTGCCATCGTGGTCATTTCCTGATGGTGGTGGATAAGAAGGATGGAATTATGGAATTATGTTTGTTAAATCTTGACCCACTTAGGTCAGAAGGGTTATTTTTATCTGAATTTGGTCATTTCATCATGCATATCTAGCACTGCTGCCCGTCTTGTACAAAGTAGGTTCACTTATTTAGACATGCTGTCCAATTCATCTGATCACTTTCCAGGCGAGAAATATGCATTTTTAGATGCAAAATATATGCCTGTCTTATTCAAATGACGGCTATTCAAAGATAGCGTCGGCCGTTTATTTTAGAAGCATTTTTCATATTTCTTGCGATGCTCTCAACATCCCGACAGCAATCAATAAATCAAACGCTCTGACAGAAAAAGGAAAGCAGCCTGATATCTGTGGCCGTCCGATCATTCAGTCCAACCCTCTAGTGAAAGGATTCACATCCCTACAACCCTGGGACTTTAGCAGTACACTAGCAGACTTTGAGATGTACATTAACATCGTTTCTGACGTGTTCCGACCAGATATCTGGTAGGTGTGCGGTACATACGTTCCACTGGGATATGCTATGGTTACTGTGTGCTAGACCCTGTTGTCCATCACTGGAAGGAGGAGGTAGGGGCTGCTCCTGGAAGGAGGAGGTAGGGGCTGCTCCTGGAAGGAGGAGGTAGGGGCTGCTCCTGGAAGGAGGAGGTAGGGGATCCTGAAAGGAGGAGGTAAGGGCTGCTCCTGGAAGGAGGAAGTAGGGGCTGCTCCTGGAAGGAGGAGGTAGGGGATCCTGAAAGGAGGAGGTAAGGGCTGCTCCTGGAGGTAGGAGGTAGGGGCTACACCTGGAAGGAGGAGGTAGGGGATCCTGAAAGGAGGAGGTAAGGGCTGCTCCTGGAAGGAGGAAGTAGGGGCTGCTCCTGGAAGGAGGAGGTAGGGGATCCTGAAAGGAGGAGGTAAGGGCTGCTCCTGGAGGTAGGAGGTAGGGGCTGCTCCTGGAAGGAGGAGGTAGGGGATCCTGAAAGGAGGAGGTAAGGGCTGCTCCTGGAGGTAGGAGGTAGGGGCTGCTCCTGGAAGGAGGAGGTAGGGGATCCTGAAAGGAGGAGGTAAGGGCTGCTCCTGGAAGGAGGAGGTAGGGGCTGCTCCTGGAAGGAGGAGGTAGGGGCTCCTTGAAGGGTTTATTAAGGAGTAACTGTAGGCATCTTTGAGTAAGACATCCTATAAATTAAATCTCTCTCTCTCTCTCTCTCCATCTCAGTCTCTACTCATCACTGTCTCTCTCTCTCTCTCTCTCTCTCTCTCTCTCTCTCTCTCTCTCTCTCTCTCTCTCTCTCTCTCTCTCTCTCCCTCCTTCTCCCTCTCTCCCCCTCTCCCCCTCTCCCCCTCTCTCTCTCTCATATTTAATAACGGAGTAAATCTATGAAAATCCACTGAACTCCCATCCTCGTTTGAGGTTTTGTAAACGGAAAACTTAAGACAAATAGAAAAGTACTGTGTAAGAGACAAAGGTCAGCTCGAGTTCAGGCCTCGAGAACATTCTGTAGTAGACAGGGACATCTGGAGTCCAGGTTTCGAAAACTCAGATGTTAAGACAAATGACCCATGACAAAAGTTAATCATGTCTAACGCCTGTGGAGAAGTAATATCTAAAAGAAGAACACAGAAAACCACAAGGCGACGTGGAACCAGCTTTACGAATTTTGATAACGCAACACATAACGGCGTCCCAACTGAAAGTGGAGACTTTCTCCTAATTTGGACACAAAGAACCAGTACAGCAGTTATTCTGTCTAGCAACTGATAAGAATGTCCAGCAACTGACAAGAAAGCCACCCCACCCGAAGGGCGGGAATTTAACATTTAAAAACCCCAACGGGACAAATGACATGTGTGTATTAGCCCTGCGGTGCTCGAGCGAGTGTCGTTGTCTCTTCTTACGTGTTGAGAGCTCAGTACTGAGTAGCTGATATATCTGTAATATCGTTCTTGTCCCATTCTATTGATAGACCTTGTTTTATACTTATTAAAATCACGGGAATCTTCAACTCAATTCAAGTGTTGAACTCAATTTTTACCTAGGAGGGTTCCATATAATTATAAGCCAACTCGATCATTTTACTAGACAACAGTTTTCATTATTCCCTAGTCAACATGGGGGGGGGGGGGGGGGGGGGGGGGCTGTTTGCAGACACTCCCACTGTTTCCTGTTTCGGTATATGAGGGTACGACCACAGAAGTTACAAAGACAGCCACCCGGTGTAGTAAGTGAAGCGAACAACGGGGACGAGCGAGAGTTGACAGTGCAGCGAGAAGCACATGTTTTATGTTTGTGCCATCGTGGTCATTTCCTGATGGTGGTGGATAAGAAGGATGGAATTATGGAATTATGTTTGTTAAATCTTGACCCACTTAGGTCAGAAGGGTTATTTTTATCTGAATTTGGTCATTTCATCATGCATATCTAGCACTGCTGCCCGTCTTGTACAAAGTAGGTTCACTTATTTAGACATGCTGTCCAATTCATCTGATCACTTTCCAGGCGAGAAATATGCATTTTTAGATGCAAAATATATGCCTGTCTTATTCAAATGACGGCTATTCAAAGATAGCGTCGGCCGTTTATTTTAGAAGCATTTTTCATATTTCTTGCGATGCTCTCAACATCCCGACAGCAATCAATAAATCAAACGCTCTGACAGAAAAAGGAAAGCAGCCTGATATCTGTGGCCGTCCGATCATTCAGTCCAACCCTCTAGTGAAAGGATTCACATCCCTACAACCCTGGGACTTTAGCAGTACACTAGCAGACTTTGAGATGTACATTAACATCGTTTCTGACGTGTTCGGACCAGATATCTGGTAGGTGTGCGGTACATACGTTCCACTGGGATATGCTATGGTTACTGTGTGCTAGACCCTGTTGTCCATCACTGGAAGGAGGAGGTAGGGGCTGCTCCTGGAAGGAGGAGGTAGGGGCTGCTCCTGGAAGGAGGAGGTAGGGGATCCTGAAAGGAGGAGGTAAGGGCTGCTCCTGGAAGGAGGAAGTAGGGGCTGCTCCTGGAAGGAGGAGGTAGGGGATCCTGAAAGGAGGAGGTAAGGGCTGCTCCTGGAGGTAGGAGGTAGGGGCTGCTCCTGGAAGGAGGAGGTAGGGGATCCTGAAAGGAGGAGGTAAGGGCTGCTCCTGGAAGGAGGAAGTAGGGGCTGCTCCTGGAAGGAGGAGGTAGGGGATCCTGAAAGGAGGAGGTAAGGGCTGCTCCTGGAGGTAGGAGGTAGGGGCTGCTCCTGGAAGGAGGAGGTAGGGGATCCTGAAAGGAGGAGGTAAGGGCTGCTCCTGGAGGTAGGAGGTAGGGGCTGCTCCTGGAAGGAGGAGGTAGGGGATCCTGAAAGGAGGAGGTAAGGGCTGCTCCTGGAAGGAGGAAGTAGGGGCTGCTCCTGGAAGGAGGAGGTAGGGGCTGCTCCTGGAAGGAGGAGGTAAGGGCTGCTCCTGGAAGGAGGAAGTAGGGGCTGCTCCTGGAAGGAGGAGGTAGGGGATCCTGAAAGGAGGAGGTAAGGGCTGCTCCTGGAGGTAGGAGGTAGGGGCTGCTCCTGGAAGGAGGAGGTAGGGGATCCTGAAAGGAGGAGGTAAGGGCTGCTCCTGGAAGGAGGAGGTAGGGGCTGCTCCTGGAAGGAGGAGGTAGGGGCTCCTTGAAGGGTTTATTAAGGAGTAACTGTAGGCATCTTTGAGTAAGACATCCTATAAATTAAATCTCTCTCTCTCTCTCTCTCCATCTCAGTCTCTACTCATCACTGTCTCTCTCTCTCTCTCTCTCTCTCTCTCTCTCTCTCTCTCTCCCTCCTTCTCCCTCTCTCCCCCTCTCCCCCTCTCCCCCTCTCCCCCTCTCTCTCTCTCATATTTAATAACGGAGTAAATCTATGAAAATCCACTGAACTCCCATCCTCGTTTGAGGTTTTGTAAACGGAAAACTTAAGACAAATAGAAAAGTACTGTGTAAGAGACAAAGGTCAGCTCGAGTTCAGGCCTCGAGAACATTCTGTAGTAGACAGGGACATCTGGAGTCCAGGTTTCGAAAACTCAGACGTTAAGACAAATGACCCATGACAAAAGTTAATCATGTCTAACGCCTGTGGAGAAGTAATATCTAAAAACAGAACACAGAAAACCACAAGGCGACGTGGAACCAGCTTTACGAATTTTGATAACGCAACGCATAACGGCGTCCCAACTGAAAGTGGAGACTTTCTCCTAATTTGGACACAAAGAACCAGTACAGCAGTTATTCTGTCTAGCAACTGATAAGAATGTCCAGCAACTGACAAGAAAGCCACCCCACCCGAAGGGCGGGAATTTAACATTTAAAAACCCCAACGGGACAAATGACATGTGTGTATTAGCCCTGCGGTGCTCGAGCGAGTGTCGTTGTCTCTTCTTACGTGTTGAGAGCTCAGTACTGAGTAGCTGATATATCTGTAATATCGTTCTTGTCCCATTCTATTGATAGACCTTGTTTTATACTTATTAAAATCACGGGAATCTTCAACTCAATTCAAGTGTTGAACTCAATTTTTACCTAGGAGGGTTCCATATAATTATAAGCCAACTCGATCATTTTACTAGACAACAGTTTTCATTATTCCCTAGTCAACATGGGGGGGGGGGGGGGGGGGGGGGGGGGCAAGACTCAACACTCATTCATTCAAAATAAACCACAATATGCCAAACGTGGGCTGTTTCAGCGCACAACGTACAAACACACACACACACACACACACACACACACATACACACACCCACACACACACACACACACACACACACACACACACACACACAAACACACACACACACACACACACAAACACACACACACAGCGAAGATTTGGTCCCACCCTCCAGTTCTCTGTTGCTAATCCTTGGAGCGCTCAGACAAGACATTCATGTGAGATGTGTAATTATGTTAAAGAAATAAAGAATTAATTTAGCTTCCTTCAATGGAATGGAACAGAATGTAAAGACATTGATTACAGTACGATACACTGGAATAGCAAATATTATTTAATTTATTATTATTATTATTAATAATATATATATATCAATGGAAAAGAATCGAATGAATGGAATGGAACAGAACAGAATGGATGGAGAGGACCTCACACACACACACCCCCTCACACGTTCACACACACTCACTCACACACATACTCACTCCCTCACACACACGCTGGTGAGCGGGTGAAGTCGGGGTATTGATTCACGGGGGGGTTGCCGCCTTTCTTTTTTCTTATCTCAGTGAGACAGTGGCGGCAAAAGAACATTCATATGTGTTTGTGTGTGTGTGTGTGTGTGTGAGAGAGTGACAGAGGAGAGAGAGAGAGAGTGAGTGAGTGAGTGAGAGAGAGAGAGAGAGAGAGAGAAACAGAGAGAGAGAGAGACAGAGAGACAGAGAGACAGAGAGACAGAGAGAGAGACAGAGAGAGAGACAGAGAGACAGAGAGACAGAGAGACAGAGAGAGAGACAGAGAGAGAGACAGAGAGACAGAGAGAGAGACGAGAGAGAGAGAGAGAGAGACAGAGAGAGAGATCAGGAACCGGTTCACGAACAAGAACAGAATACGCATCAGCACCCTCAGATCAAACCAGTACAAGATCCCAGAGCAGAACCTGGAGCAGACGTGGACCAGGAAGAGAAGGGAGAGGCGAGGGAGACAGCGGAGAAGAAAACAGGGGAGCGAGGGAGACACTGATGGCAGGGGGGAGAGGGTGAGGCGAAGAAGGTGACTTATCGCCTGCCTCTGGCCAGGAACCCAGAGTTAGCGTGTTAGCACACAGGGCCGCATGACTCATAAATCTCAATTGTTTCCCTCTTCCTCCAGCTTGAGTGATGCCAGCGAGCAACTAAATCACAGGGAGATCGAGAGAGAGAGAGAAGGGGAGAGGGAGAGAGGGAGAGAGAGAGCCAGAGAGTGAGGGAGAGATGGAGACAGAGATAGAGGAGAGAGTGAGGGAGAGAGGAGAGAGAGAGGGGGAGAGAGAGGAGAGAGAGACAGAGACAGAGAGATGAGAGATAGAGGAGAGAGTGAAGGAGAGAGGAAACTAAAGAGAGGGGGAGACAGAGAAGAGCGAGAGAGGAGAGAGGCAGGGAGAGAGGAGACAGAGAGAGGGGGAGAGAGAGGAAAGAGAGAGGGGGAGGGAGAGAGGAGAGAGGCAGGCCAGGTGAGTAAGTGCTGAGAGTGTATTTTCCACTCGACCTTTGTCGATATAAAAACAGCAGGAAGCAGCGACCCCTCTTCCCTCCTCTGACCTCTGACCTCGTCCCACTGGCCTGCTCAGAGGCCTGACAACCATCCTCACATTATTACTCTTCCTGTTTCCCGTTTGCTGACAGGGAGTGGAGTGCCAGAACCTCAACAGAAGACGTCCTGTTATGTAGCCTGCTAGCACCTTGTCCAGGGAACAAGGTGTGTGCGCGTGTGCGCGTGTGTGTGTGCGTGTGTGTGCGTGTCTACCTAAAGGAGTCATTGGGGTTGGAGGCGAGGGGTGTTGAACACCCTGGCCTCACAGCATCTTCAGCGAGATCATCATCGTACTCAGCAATTACAACGCCCACACGCGGCGCCATGCTGTGTCTGTTCCGCAGATTTTAAACTGCTGTGATCCACTGCAGACGTCAACACCTGATTCTGCAGACACTGACTGGGCTGCTGGGGACAAGTTACTGGGAGGGAGGGAGGGAGGGAGGGAGGGAGGGAGGGAGGGAGGGAGGGAGGGAGGGAGGGAGAAGACGAGGGGTTCCATCGGTTGCCCTGGCAATGAACAACTTAAGGTTTTGCGCTCAGGTGACCCATCGGAGATCCCTGATTGGTCGAGGCCGTGGGCAAGGCCAGAATGACCTTTGCCATGACAACTGGGCCAGGAATAACTTGCAGAACAAACACACTGGAACACACAGGTGGCACATTTGCCCACTGGTGCAGAGGGACATGTACAGCGGCCATTTTCAGTTTCCATGATGCATTGAGATTCATGATGAGTTGTGTCACCCCCTCCCCCACATCCACACCCAAAATCATACCACCCTAACGCCCAAAGATATCTGTATTATTCTATTCTACTGCCCGACCTTAGCAATGTCTACAGTGACTCCAGATAACTTCCAGAATAACATCAGCTTTATCAGACCCATTTCATTTCGGTGCCAGTTCTCTGCCACTCTGGAGATTCACATCCGCTGGCGTTCAGCGTTAGCTGAGCAGCGCCGCAACAAGCTAGCCAGGCGCTACCCTGCTCTGTGCTTTCCCTGGAGCTCGTCACAAAGCCGCGCGCATCACTGTCGCCACGGTGATTCAAGCTGACGGACGAGAGAGGGGGCCGGGAGGGCGACACAGGGGCGTCGCACATCGGCGATTGTGAGGCATATTTTGAGCGACAAAAAATTCAACACATTTTATTTTAATGTTACAAGATCACCATAATCTTTTATAAAAATGTATAGTTGCATAAAAAAACGAATGAACTAGAATAAAATAAATTTACATTTAATAGTCATTATTTATTTTTCAAAGCCCCAGGGATGCAGAGGGATGAAAGAGCCACATGCGGCTCCGGCCGCGGGTGGCCGACCCCTGGATGAGAGCATCTACTAGGGGTGCCTGGGTACCGCAGTTAGGAAAGACAACCTTTGGTCGTTCTGCTTTCTCGGTCAAAGTAGTGGGGAAGTGGAACCCCACCCACTAACGATAATGCATTCAAACATAGTGAGTACAGCAGATGGTGCACCGCTGTTCTTCTCAGACCTCCACAGGTGCATGTCCCTTTCTGCTCTGTGCTCCTCAGTTGCGTTTCATTGCAAGTGAAAGTGAATTCAAGGAAACTGAAGTGATGGGGGAGGGGAGAGAAGCTGTGTAGCTTCAGGGCAGCACACCAAGGCTCCAGCGTACAGCGCAAACAGAAACACAACTTTCTTGAGTCCTTGTAATCCCACCAGAGGCATATTAACCCCCTGGGACTGCCTCATGTCTGCCATTTAAATTGATCAGCTCTCAGCATGCGCTCTTTAAATTGATCAGCTCTCTGCATGCGCTCTATAAGTGGATCAGCTCTCTGCATGCGCTCTTTAAATTGATCAGCTCTCTGCATGCGCTCTATAAATGGATCAGCTCTCTGCATGCGCTCTTTAAGTGGATCAGCTCTCTGCATGCGCTCTTTAAGTGGATCAGCTCTCTGTATGCGCTCTTTAAGTTGATCAGCTCTCTGCATGCGCTCTTTAAAAGGATCAGCTCTCTGCATGCGCTCTTTAAGTTGATCAGCTCTCTGCATGCGCTCTTTAAGTTGATCAGCTCTCTGCATGCGCTCTTTAAGTGGATCAGCTCTCTGCATGCGCTCTTTAAGTGGATCAGCTCTCTGCATGCGCTCTTTAAGTTGATCAGCTCTCTGCATGCGCTCTTTAAGTGGATCAGCTCTCTCTGCATGCGCTCTTTAAGTGGATCATCTCTCTGCATGCGCTCTTTAAGTGGATTGCCTTTATTTTCACACACACAACAATGGAACAACACACCCGGACATGAGTGCAGGTGGTGTTCCTCCAGCCGACACCACCTGCACAGAGATGCAGGTGGTGTTCCTCCAGCCGACACCACCTGCACCGAGATGCAACCTCACCAAGCACACTACAGTCACAAGGGTTAGGGAAGGGTCTACAGTCCCAGGAGCCCTAACCCGGGACCTGGCCCTGATCGCCACAGGATGTAAAGCACTTAAAAGTGCTGTTTAAATAAAGATTAGTATTATTATAATGATAATGTTTTAGTTGTTTTATGGTAAATAATAATACTAATGATCATTTAAATGTTACAGTGAACCGTTGCTCTGGGTGACCAGGAGGGCGGGGCGCCGATAACCAGCGCCATGGTTACCACATATTACTTCCTTTTTACCAGGAAGAAGAGGAAGCCTTCATAGTGTGTGTGTGTGTGTGTGTGTGTGTGTGTGTGTGTGTGTGTGTGTGTGTGTGTGTGTGTGTGTGTGGGTATGGTGTGTGTGTGTGTGTGTGGTATGGGTATGGGCGTGGTCTTCATGCTTGAATATGCCAGACAATACACCTCCTCACACACACACACCTCCTCACACAGATACACCTCCTCACACACACACACCTCCTCACACACACACACCTCCTCTCACACACACACACCTCCTCACACAGAGCAGCAGAGTCTCATCGTCACCATGGGAAAGATTAACGGCTGTCTGAAATGTGTCTTCATCTTCTTCAACGTTGTGTTTGGGGTAAGAGGGACCCTCTTAAGTTTAGTATTTATGGTTATTTACTCTTTTCTTTCATCCAATGAAAATAATTGTGTTTTTTTTGGTTGCTTTCTTTCTTTTGTTTGAGAAAACATCTGGCAAATAAGGGCAAAAATAAAAAGTGGTAAAAGTATCACCAGCGCTAGTGATACTATTAAGAGTGGTAATAATATCACCAGCTCTAGTGATACTATTAAGAGTGGTAATAATATCACCAGCTCTAGTGATACTATTAAGAGTGGTAATAATATCACCAGCGCTAGTGATACTATTAAGAGTGGTAATAATATCACCAGCTCTAGTGATACTATTAAGAGTGGTAATAATATCACCAGCTCTAGTGATACTATTAAGAGTGGTAATAATATCACCAGCTCTAGAGATACTATTAAGAGTGGTAATAATATCACCAGCGCTAGTGATATTATTAAGAGTGGTAATAATATCACCAGCTCTAGTGATACTATTAAGAGTGGTAATAATATCACCAGCTCTAGTGATACTATTAAGAGTGGTAATAATATCACCAGCTCTAGTGATACTATTAAGAGTGGTAATAATATCACCAGCTCTAGTGATACTATTAAGAGTGGTAATAATATCACCAGCTCTAGTGATACTATTAAGAGTGGTAATAATATCACCAGCTCTAGTGATACTATTAAGAGTGGTAATAATATCACCAGCTCTAGTGATACTATTAAGAGTGGTAATAATATCACCAGCTCTAGTGATACTATTAAGAGTGGTAATAATATCACCAGCTCTAGTGATACTATTAAGATTGGTAATAATATCACCAGCTCTAGTGATACTATTAAGAGTGGTAATAATATCACCAGCTCTAGTGATACTATTAAGAGTGGTAATAATATCACCAGCTCTAGTGATACTATTAAGAGTGGTAATAATATCACCAGCTCTAGTGATACTATTAAGAGTGGTAATAATATCAAAAGAGTATCAGTGTCTAGTGTTGTCTCCCTCTTGTGGTGAAAGATGATCTTGTAGTCAGACAGGATGTCTGTTTGAAAGCTGCTTGGATTGAGTGCTAATATGTGCATTCAATGTATTTTTTTCTTCAATTATACACTTTTGTTTTGTTGGACTCTTTTTTTAAATGTCTTTCCCGACAGCAGTGTTTTATTTGTAATACAGTGGCTATAACTTCATCTAATTGCTCTTTAGATCTGTGGATGTTTGTTGATAGCTGAAATTGTGAAGGCCCAGGCAATCAACCCACAGGTAAACTGACCTATGACCTCATCCCATGACCTCATCCCATGACCTCATCTCATGACCTCATACCTTGACCTCCACATGACCCCTGGTGTGTCCTGCAGCTGTCCAGTGCCGTTGGCTCAGCCTGGAACTGGATGTTGGGGTTCGCCATTGGGATGCTGCTGGTGTCCATTCTGGGGGTGATCGCTGCCAGCACTGAGAACATACTGCTGCTCAAAATGGTAGGACACACACACACACACACACACACACACACACACACACACACACACACACACACACACACACACACACACACACACAC
>JACYXH010000483.1:437500-440000 GCA_026745465.1 Lota lota | reverse complement strand
ACATGTCTGACGTCTTCAGGTCAGCAACGTCCAGCTCAAAGTCTCTGATGGAGACCAGATGCATATCAGGTCGACTTTGTCCACTGCACACTCGTGTGGATGAGTGATACATTTAAAAAGAGCATCGCGCTCGCGAAGTTTTCCAAAACGCCGTTTGAATGACTGCAGGAGATTGGACGTAAAGCCAGCTATCTGCTGGAGATCAAAATGCTGAGTGGGGTCACTTGCTACGCATCTCTAAATTGTCGCAGTGTTGCAGAGTGCAGAAGACGACCTGTTGCAATGTCCCTGATGAAGAGTTCCAGCTTCCTTTCAAATGCAAACACTGCTTGTTGAAGGGACAAGACTGTATTTCCAATACCTTGCATTCTTCTATTGAGCTGGTTCAGAGGGCCAGTTATGTCCACCAGAAAGTGAAACTGCAGGAGCCATCCGGTGTTCGTTAGCTCGAGATGCTCCACGCCTTTCATTTCAAGACAAGTCCGGATTTCCCTCAGGACTCACTCAGCGCCTTCCCCTTGACAACCAACGCGCATGGCCGTGTAGAACCGGGATAATTCCTCCCAACTTCGTCTAACAGAGCTTTAAACTGGCGATCATTTAAAGCTCGGGCAACAATGAAGTTGACCACTGGGATGACCATCCCCTCACCACGCGGCTCGCCTCCTGGTGCAGCATGCAACGGAATCCTGGGTCTCCCCGTGTCCACGAAGAAGCCTACAAAGCCTCGGGTCTTCCCCAACATGCAGGGTGCACCACCAGTACACACACAAACAACTTTCTCCATCGCTAGATTTCTTTCTTTAGCAAACTCCAAGAAAGACTTAAATAACTCGTCTCCTCTTGTTGATCCCTTCATTGGCGAAACGGCAAGCCTTAACTCACGCAGGGTCACCTGAGCTACTGAGCTACATGGCTAGCGTCATAGCTGAGCTATGGCTAGCTAGCCATGTAGCTCATGTAGCTAGCGTCATAGCTAGCTGTCTGTTCACTCATCTAACGCGAGAGAAAAGTATGGCCCTGCGTTTATGTCCTTCATTTGTGTTTCCTCGACTTGATTTGCCATCATGATGGTCGTGAACCGTTCTTGCTGACAGAGGCATGCATTTTATTCGTTTGATTATCTTGTCTTTATTGGAGCAGTCATCAAACAAGCATGAATGTTTTGGCATCCTCGCCGTCTGTGAACTAGCCCCACCGTTTCACCGTTTCATCGATGCACTTTCATCATCGTTGCTTATTAAACACAGCGCAGATCCTGCTCTGCCCACTCGGCCTGCAACGCACGATAAGCCTCATCTTTTTTTCTTTTCGCCATCTTTTCCGTCTCAAGGGTTCGAAGCAGATCAATTAGCTGGCTAACGGCTACCTGACGAAGAGGAAGAGTTGACCTCTTGACCTTACAGCGACCCGGGGCGCTCCGCCTTATCCAATCAAAATTGATTTTTGGTGTCGGCAGATTAAAATCGATCAGAATATTTTATATTTGGAATTCTATTTTCAAAACTAATTTCTGTTATAAGGTTTACTTTAAAATGACACAGTATAATTAATTGTTACTGGTTAATTATCGTGTAAAAAAATTGTCAGCTCAAAATTGTCCGCTAGCCATTTGCTGTGAGAGAGAGAGAGAGAGAGAGAGAGAGAGAGGAGAGAGAGAGAGAGAGTGAGAGAGAGAGAGAGAGAAGAGAGAGAGAGAGAGAGAGAGAGAGAGAGAGAGAGAGAGAGAGAGAGAAAGGGGAGAGAGGGAGAGAGAGAGAGAGAGAGAGAAAAAGAGAAAGGGAGAGAGGGAGAGAGAGAGAGAGAGAGAAAGAGACATAATTGGCTCGCGAGCTACAGGTTCCCGACCCCTGTTCTAAGGGATGGCCTCAGAAAGTGGATCATTTTGCCTCGATGGATTGTTTCAAAGGCCTTCTTGAAGTTGCTAAAGGCCATTATTGCTGGGAGGTTTTTGTTCCACACTCCTTCGATGATCCAGATTGATTGCTCCCACTGACATCAGGACAGCAGAAACACAACACATCCTCCGTCACAGACTGGGTCACGATGTCTCTACTTCTGTTTCTAAAACGTTGCTCATTTGAAGGACTGTTGGCACAGGCTGGACGTCTGGGGAGAACCAACGTCTGCACCAGACATCTAACTAACGCACACTAACTAACTAACCCTAACCCTAGCACCCAGCTCTTTCACTGCTCGCGTGATTCTTCACCAGCCAGCTTTGAGTTTTCTGAGGAATAGTAGTAGTAGTACTACTAGTATAGCAGTAGTATTAACGTAGTATGGTACTACTAGTATAGCAGTAGTATTAACGTAGTATGGTACTACTAGTATAGCAATAGTATTAACGTAGTATGGTACTACTAGTATAGCAGTAGTATTAACGTAGTATGATACTACTAGTATAGCAGTAGTATTAACGTAGTATGGTACTACTAGTATAGCAGTAGTATTAACGTAGTATGGTACTACTAGTATAGCAGTAGTATTAACGTAGTAT
>JACYXH010000483.1:432500-435000 GCA_026745465.1 Lota lota | reverse complement strand
CACTCTCCTCCTCTCAGCTCCTCTCCTCTCTTCTCCTCTCCTCTCAGCTCCTCCCAGCTAGACAACAGTACACTTCTCGCTCCCTGTTTGTCCGTCAGATGGTCACATGACCCCGTGACCTCCCGTGACCCTGTGACCTCCGCAACCTCAGAGGAGCTGTGGGTCCACTCCAAGGTACACACACACGCAAACACACACACACAGAGGCATGTATTCACGGATGTCCTCAGTTTTTGGTTTTCAGATGAATTGTTTTGAATGATTTAGCTGGTATAGAATGATGATGAAGATGATGGTGGTGGTGGTGGTGGTGATGATGATGATGGTGATGATGATGATGATGATGCAGCCTTGTGTTCCAGCCCTGCGGTCCGATCCTGAAGAGTCACCTGACCTTCCTCATCAGAGTCAGTATAGGAGTCATATCTGCCTTCACTACTGTTCTGGTAGGCACACACACACACACGCACACACACACACAGTTTCGTACCCGAAATATACAAAAGCATGAAAAAAGTCAAACCGTGTGTGTGTGTGTCTGGTACGTATCTGTATGTGTGTGTCTGGTACGTGTGTGTGTGTGTGTCTGGTACGTGTGTGTGTGTCTGGTACGTGTGTGTGTGTGTGTGTGTGTCTGGTATCTGTGTGTGTGTGTGTGTGTGTGTGTCTGGTACGTGTGTGTGTGTGTGTGTGTCTGGTACGTGTATGTGTGTCTGGTACGTGTGTGTGTGTCTGGTACGTGTGTGTGTGTGTGTGGTACGTGTGTGTCTGGTATGTGTGTGTGTGTCTGGTACGTGTGTGTGTGTGTGTGTGTGTGTGTGTCTGGTATGTGTGTGTGTGTGTGTCTGGTATGTGTGTGTGTGTGTGTCTGGTACGTGTGTGTGTGTGTGTGTCTGGTATGTGTGTGTGTGTGTCTGGTACGTGTGTGTGTGTGTGTGTCTGGTACGTGTATGTGTGTCTGGTACGTGTGTGTGTGTCTGGTACGTGTGTGTGTGTGTGTGGTACGTGTGTGTCTGGTATGTGTGTGTGTGTCTGGTACGTGTGTGTGTGTGTGTGTGTGTGTGTGTGTGTCTGGTATGTGTGTGTGTGTGTGTCTGGTATGTGTGTGTGTGTGTGTCTGGTACGTGTGTGTGTGTGTGTGTCTGGTACGTGTGTGTGTGTCTGGTACGTGTGTGTGTGTGTGTGTCTGGTATGTGTGTGTGTGTCTGTCTGGTACGTGTGTGTGTGTGTGTGTCTGGTACGTGTGTGTGTGTGTGTCTGGTACATACTTGGGTGTGTGTGTGCGTGCAGTTGGCTGCTATGCTCCTGTCTCTAGCCCTGGCTCTGGAGAGGTTCTGGAGGACCTGGAAGAGGCCGGTGGTGGAGTCCACTGTTGATGACTTCAACAGAGTTAAATACCAGCCTCAACCCTCCCTCACCTGACCCCTGACCTCTCAGCCTCAACCCTCCCTCACCTGACCCCTGACCTCTCAGCCTCCACCCTCCCTCACCTGACCTCTCAGCCTCCACCCTCCCTCACCTGACCTCTCAGCCTCCACCCTCCCTCCCCTGACCCCTGGCCTTCACCACGTGAAACGCTACTTCCTGTCCCTCTAGTGTGTTTCCTGCTGCTGTGTTGCGGTCGACAGGAAAGGAAGCTCTGTGTTTGTCTCTGATCGATAAAATAACCCTAGACAAACACTGCAGAGTCTGACAAGCGTTCCTCTTCATTTGAATGTAACGCTGAAACGAATCAGCTGTTCCACTGTTCCCCTGAACATATTTACAATCTTACTTGCATCTTTTTTTAATAAGCATTCTGCCGTACCACAATGGCAACAGCAGACTTTTCTCAGTTGTTCCTGAGCCGACCAGCAGGGGGTGCAGTTGATCGTATATCCACAGTCCTTGAGTCAAGCTTGAGTTAAGTATAGTTTTGAGTTAAGCTTGAGCTTAAGCTTGAGTTCCAGGTTAATTTGATATGTTAAGTCAGAATTCAGGATCCTCCCCCCTCCCCTCTCTACTAGTGAAGGATCCTCCCCCCTCCCCTCTCTCCTAGTGAAGGATCCTCCCCCCTCCCCTCTCTCCTAGTGAAGGATCCTCCCCCCTCCCCTCTCTCCTAGTGAAGGATCCTCCCCCCTCCCCTCTCTACTAGTGAAGGATCCTCCCCCCTCCCCTCTCTCCTAGTGAAGGATCCCCCCCCTCCCCTCTCTACTAGTGAAGGATCCTCTCCCTCCCCTCTCTACTAGTGAAGGATCCTCCCCCCTCCCCTCTCTCCTAGTGAAGGATCCTCCCCCCTCCCCTCTCTACTAGTGAAGGATCCTCCCCCCTCCCCTCTCTACTAGTGAAGGATTTTTATATAATTATAAATCGAGGCACCAGTTGTCTTCGTCCGCTGCGAAGCTATGATTTTTCTTTTTCTGTCTTATTGCATAAGCTCTTGGTCACATGCAGGTGTGACTACAGTCAAGCCTGTGGACTCACTATAAACTAACCCTCAAAGTACCAGATAAAAGGGATC
>JACYXH010000483.1:425000-427500 GCA_026745465.1 Lota lota | reverse complement strand
ATCGGTCTCCACGGTGAAGCTCTTCCCCATCAGGTAGTAGCGCAGAGAGTCTAGCGCCCACTTGAGGGCAAGGCACTCCTTCTCCACAGTGGAGTACCTGCACTCTCTGGGAAACAACTTCCTGCTTAGAAACATGATCGGTTTCCGGCAACTCTCCTCCCCCTGTAGCAGAACAGCCCCAAGCCCCACACCAGAGGCATCCGTCTGCACCGTAAAAGGGAGATCAAAGTCTGGCTGTTGCAATACTGGATCACTGCAAAGACAATTCCTCAAGTCCTCAAAGGCAAGCTGACACTGAGCAGTCCACTTGACCTTGTTTGGACTGTCTTTCTTCGTCAATTCGGTTAAGACGGCTGCCCTACTAGAGCAGTTAGGTATAAACCGTCTGTACCACCCAACCATCCCCAGGAAAGACCTCACCTGGGATTTAGTTTTTGGTACTGGGGTATCAGTGAGGGCACTCACCTTCCCCACCTGTGGCCTCACTGACCCACCTCCGATGACAAATCCCAGGTACTCCACCTGTGACTGGGCGAAGGAGCACTTGGAGGGATTCATGGTCAGGCCAGCATCCTTGATTCGCTGAAGAATGTCTTGGACGTGGACCAGATGATCCTCCCAAGTCTCGCTAAAGACTATGATGTCGTCCAGGTACGCCCCTGCGTAATCCCAAGCACCTTCCAACACCCCATCCATGAGGCGCTGAAACGTTGCGGGCGCCCCCTTCAGACCAAATGGCATACTATAGTACTACTATAGTAGTATTTATGTGTGAGTGTGTGTGTGTGATAATGTGTAATAGTACTATAGTATCTAGTACTACTATAGTAGTACTATTGTACTGCTAGTATATCTGGTGGGGAGAGATCAGCCTCCATTGACTCCCCACCACCCGCTCGTCTACCCACCCTCCTTCCATACCTCCTTCCGTCCCTCTGTCCCCCTCTCTCTCTCCCCTTCCCCTCTCCATCCAACCTCCCAGGGGTATTGAAATGGTAGCGGACGATTGCACTGCAATTCTCTCTCTCTCTCTCTCTCTCTCTCTCTCTCTCTCTCTCTCTCTCTCTCTCTCTCTCTCTCTCTCTCTCTCTCTCTCTCTCTCTCTCTCTCTCTCTCTCTCTCTGTGCGGGTGACGGTAAAACATGGCACTACTAAAATAGTTTACAGCAGAGTGCGTTTGGGTTAGAAAAGTAAAAGTCCACATGAATGAATGTGAACCAGTGTAAGCGGACGGATTGTGAGGTAATAGCCCAGTATCCTCACTGGGAAACGGGTCAGGGTCAGGGTCACGGATGAATGAGTGTTTAAATGTAAATTCAGCAGGAATCCTCTAAACATAAACGCAGTAATCACAGTCTGTCCTTGGAGGCATGTTATGAAATATTCCAAATGAAATATTTGAAATACAAAGTAACTTGTGGAGTAGGAGGACGCGGACTGGTGTGATTGGACAGAACAGGAAGGGGGCGTTTCTCGTTCACTGTCAGTCATAAGCCCTTAATTGAATGTGTCGTTAAGGTGTAATTAACATCGAGTCTCATTTGATTCACCCTCTCCTGCTAAACCTGTTTTGACAGTGTCAATACATTAGCTCCTTTTCAACTCACACCCACAAAGAAACATGGACACACACACACACACGCGCACACGCACGCACGCACGCACGCACGCACGCACGCACGCACGCACGCACGCACGCACGCACGCACGCACGCACGCACGCACGCACGCACGCACGCACGCACGCACGCACGCACGCACGCACGCACGCACGCACGCACGCACGCACGCACGCACGCACGCACGCACACACACACACACACTCCCTATCTGCTGCAATATGAAATAATGTCAGATAGGAGGGAGAGGGGTGGAGAGATATATTCAAACATATGAATCAGAGGACAGGATGAAGTCAAATGTGAATACCAAGCTGTTATAACAAATAACAAACTCAAATGACTATTTCACCAGAGTGTACACTCAACACTCATGCATGAGACAGAGAGAGTGCACGAGGCAGAGAGTGTGCACGAGGCAGAGAGCGTGCACGTTCTCAGCTGCCCTTCAGTTCCTTCTGCGCAGACCGACAGAACGAACCTCGAGCCAGAACCAAGAAACAAAGAGAACAGGCAGCAGGTCTTCTGCTGGCACCAGAGCATCAGACCTCCACAGACATGTGGACATGATCACACAACCACTGCCCAGTGCCCACCAGCATGCCCCCCCCCACCCCTCCCACAGCCCTACCCCCCCCACCCCCCCACCACTCCCCCACCGCTCCCACAGCCCTCCCCCCGACAGCCCTACCCCCCCACCCCCCCACCCCTCCCACAGCCCTCCCCCCAACAGCCCTACCCCCCCACCCCCCCACCCCTCCCACAGCCCTCCCCCCGACAGCCCTACCCCCCCACCCCCCCACCCCTCCCACAGCCCTCCCCCCAACAGCCCTACCCCCCCACCCCCCCACCCCTCCCACAGCCCTCCCCCCGACAGCCCT
>JACYXH010000483.1:402500-415000 GCA_026745465.1 Lota lota | reverse complement strand
AGTTCTCTGCCACTCTGGAGATTCACATCCGCTGGCGTTCAGCGTTAGCTGAGCAGCGCCGCAACAAGCTAGCCAGGCGCTACCCTGCTCTGTGCTTTCCCTGGAGCTCGTCACAAAGCCGCGCGCATCACTGTCGCCACGGTGATTCAAGCTGACGGACGAGAGAGGGGGCCGGCGGGCGTCGCACATCGGCGGTTGTGAGGCATATTTTGAGCGACAAAAAATTCAACACATTTTATTTTAATGTTACAAGATCACCATAATCTTTTATAAAAATGTATAGTTGCAAAAAAAAAACGAATGAACTAGAATAAAATAAATTTACATTTAATAGTCATTATTTATTTTTCAAAGCCACAGGGATGCAGAGGGATGATAAGAGCCACATGCGGCTCCGGCCGCGGGTGGCCGACCCCTGGATGAGAGCCTCTACTAGGGGTGCCTGGGTACCGCG
This sequence comes from Lota lota, assembly GCA_026745465.1. Taxonomy (NCBI): domain Eukaryota; kingdom Metazoa; phylum Chordata; class Actinopteri; order Gadiformes; family Lotidae; genus Lota; species Lota lota. The sequence continues at coordinate 414,546 of JACYXH010000483.1, read as the reverse complement.
GTTAGGAAAGACAACCTTTGGTCGTTCTGCTTTCTCGGTCAAAGTAGTGGGGAAGTGGAATCCCACCCACTAACGATAATGCATTCAAGCATAGTGAGTACAGCAGATGGTGCACCGCTGTTCTTCTCAGACCTCCACAGGTGCATGGCCCTTTCTGGTCTGTGCTCCTCAGTTGCGTTTCATTGCAAGTGAAAGTGAATTCAAGGAAACGGAAGTGATGGGGGAGGGGAGAGAAGCTGTGTAGCTTCAGGGCAGCACACCAAGGCTCCAGCGTACAGCGCAAACAGAAACACAACTTTCTTGAGTCCTTGTAATCCCACCAGAGGCATATTAACCCCCTGGGACTGCCTCATCTCTGCCATTTAAAGTGATCAGCTCTCTGCATGCACTCTTTAAGTGGATCAGCTCTCTGCATGCGCTCTTTAAGTGGATCAGCTCTCTGCTTGCGCTCTTTAAGTGGATCAGCTCTCTGCATGCGCTCTTTAAGTGGATCAGCTCTCTGCATGCGCTCTTTAAGTAGATCAGCTCTCTGCATGCGCTCTTTACGTGGACCAGCTCTCTGCATGCGCTCTTTAAGTGGATCAGCTCTCTGCATGCGCTCTTTAAGTAGATCAGCTCTCTGCATGCGCTCTTGTAATGGAAAATTCACATGTTGGTTTGTTATAATAATTTAAGCTTAGTTTTCTATTTGATGTGTGTAGCAAAGGACCATTTACTACACGCCACCTAGGTGGCTTCCATACTCCACCTAGGTGACTTTCCTCGGGCTCCTCCAAACCAATGGACACAGGGTGGTGATGTTGAACCGGTTTATTGTAAAGGTTGCATGAAATGATGCATGCAGCTGGTGATCCATGCTGCCATGTAGGAGATCTCTCCCTGAGTGTGTGTGGTGATGGCTGGTTTAACCTGGGCACACTGACTGCTCAATGTGCAACAGGTGTGCAGCCCCACCAAGCCCCAGACTCCAATCAGTCTGACTCGGGCCAGGTGAGGTTGCTTAAACCAGCAATCATCCACACACACTCCCACAGTGTGTTATCTAGCCATCCCATCTTTTGCATGTTTGCGAAGCTGTTCTTCTCAGACCTCCACAGGCGCATGGCCCTTTCTGCTCTGTGCTCCTCAGTTGCGTTTCATTGCAAGTGAAAGTGAATTCAAGGAAACGGAAGTGATGGGGGAGGGGAGAGAAGCTGTGTAGCTTCAGGGCAGCACACCAAGGCTCCAGCGTACAGCGCAAACAGAAACACAACTTTCTTGAGTCCTTGTAATCCCACCAGAGGCACATTAACCCCCCTGGGACTGCCTCATCTCTGCCATTTAAAGTGATCAGCTCTCTGCTTGCGCTCTTTAAATTGATCAGCTCTCTGCATGCGCTCTTTAAGTGGATCAGCTCTCTGCTTGCGCTCTTTAAGTGGATCAGCTCTCTGCATGCGCTCTTTAAGTGGATCAGCTCTCTGCTTGCGCTCTTTAAGTGGATCAGCTCTCTGCATGCGCTCTTGTAATGGATCAGCTCTCTGCATGCACTCTTTAAGTGGATCAGCTCTCTGCATGTTCTCATTAAGTGGATCAGCTCTCTGCATGCGCTCTTTAAGTGGATCAGCTCTCTGCATGCGCTCTTTAAGTTGATCAGCTCTCTGCATGCGCTCTTTAAGTGGATCAGCTCTCTGCATGCGCTCTTTAAGTGGATCAGCTCTCTGAATGCGCTCTTTAAGTGGATCAGCTCTCTGCATGCGCTCTTTAAGTGGATCAGCTCTCTGCATGCACTCTTTAAGTGGATCAGCTCTCTGCATGCGCTCTTTAAGTGGATCAGCTCTCTGCATGCGCTCTTTAAGTTGATCAGCTCTCTGCATGCGCTCTTTAAGTTGATCAGCTCTCTGCATGCGCTCTTTAAGTGGATCAGCTCTCTGCATGCGCTCTTTAAGCGGATCAGCTCTCTGCATGCACTCTTTAAGTGGATCAGCTCTCTGCATGCGCTCTTTAAGTGGATCAGCTCTCTGCATGCGCTCTTTAAGTGGATCAGCTCTCTGCATGCGCTCTTTAAGCGGATCAGCTCTCAGCCCTATTCAGTAGCGATGCTGTCGTACACGTCAACATTCAGTGGAACCAGTTTCATTTCCTGTAAATGCTGACCGTTATTTCTCAGTGACTCGTTTTTGGCACAGGTAGGATGTCTGATGAAAGCACCCAGCTTTCTGTGTAAAACAGAATGCTGTGTCTGTTCAAAGAAGTGTCCTCAGTTAGCCCCAACAAGAACCTACTTGTTCAGGAAATCAGATTGTCTTGGATTCCTTTGTCTATGAAAAGGTCGGCTTCACCGCTCTTGAACTATCGGCAGAACTCACACTCTCTCCAAGCACGTCACAGAGTACTTCCTTCTTGGTGGGACTATGGTGTTAAGGTTTCTATGGTGTTATGGGTTAAGGTTAAGGTTTCTATGGTGTTATGGGTTAAGGTTAAGGTTTCTATGGTGTTATGGGTTAAGGTTTCTATGGTGTTATGGGTTAAGGTTTCTATGGTGTTATGGGTTAAGGTTTCTATGGTGTTATGGGTTAAGGTTAAGGTTTCTATTGTGTTATGGGTTAAGGTTAAGGTTTCTATGGTGTTATGGTTTAGGGTTAAGGTTTCTATGGTGTTATGGGTTAAGGTTAAGGTTTCTATGGTGTTATGGTTTAGGGTTAAGGTTTCTATGGTGTTATGGGTTAAGGTTAAGGTTTCTATGGTGTTAAGGTTAAGGTTTCTATGGTGTTATGGGTTAAGGTTTCTATGGTGTTATGGGTTAAGGTTAAGGTTTCTATTGTGTTATGGGTTAAGGTTAAGGTTTCTATGGTGTTATGGTTTAGGGTTAAGGTTTCTATGGTGTTATGGGTTAAGGTTAAGGTTTCTATGGTGTTATGGTTTAGGGTTAAGGTTTCTATGGTGTTATGGGTTAAGGTTAAGGTTTCTATGGTGTTAAGGTTAAGGTTTCTATGGTGTTATGGGTTAATGGTTTCTATGGTGTTATGGGTTAAGGTTTCTATGGTGTTATGGGTTAAGGTTTCTATGGTGTTATGGGTTAAGGTTTCTATGGTGTTATGGGTTAAGGTTAAGGTTTATATGGTGTTATGGGTTAAGGTTTCTATGGTGTTATGGGTTAAGGTTTCTATGGTGTTAAGGTTTCTATGGTGTTATGGGTTAAGGTTAAGGTTTCTATGGTGTTATGGTTTAGGGTTAAGGTTTCTATGGTGTTATGGGTTAAGGTTAAGGTTTCTATGGTGTTATGGTTTAGGGTTAAGGTTTCTATGGTGTTATGGGTTAAGGTTAAGGTTTCTATGGTGTTATGGTTTAGGGTTAAGGTTTCTATGGTGTTATGGGTTAAGGTTAAGGTTTCTATGGTGTTATGGGTTAAGGTTAAGGTTTCTATGGTGTTAAGGTTAAGGTTTCTATGGTGTTATGGGTTAAGGTTAAGGTTTCTATGGTGTTATGGGTTAAGGTTAAGGTTTCTATTGTGTTTTGGGTTAAGGTTAAGGTTTCTATGGTGTTATGGGTTAAGGTTAAGGTTTCTATGGTGTTAAGGTTAAGGTTTCTATGGTGTTAAGGTTAAGGTTTCTATGGTGTTATGGGTTAAGGTTAAGGTTTCTATGGTGTTATGGGTTAAGGTTTCTATGGTGTTATGGGTTAAGGTTTCTATGGTGTTATGGGTTAAGGTTTCTATGGTGTTATGGGTTAAGGTTAAGGTTTCTATGGTGTTATGGGTTAAGGTTAAGGTTTCTATGGTGTTATGGGTTAAGGTTTCTATGGTGTTATGGGTTAAGGTTAAGGTTTCTATGGTGTTATGGGTTAAGGTTAAGGTTTCTATGGTGTTAAGGTTTCTATGGTGTTATGGGTTAAGGTTAAGGTTTCTATGGTGTTATGGTTTAGGGTTAAGGTTTCTATGGTGTTATGGGTTAAGGTTAAGGTTTCTATGGTGTTATGGTTCAGGGTTAAGGTTTCTATGGTGTTAAGGTTAAGGTTTCTATGGTGTTATGGGTTAAGGTTAAGGTTTCTATGGTGTTATGGGTTAAGGTTAAGGTTTCTATGGTGTTATGGTTTAGGGTTAAGGTTTCTATGGTGTTATGGGTTAAGGTTAAGGTTTCTATGGTGTTATGGGTTAAGGTTAAGGTTTCTATGGTGTTATGGGTTAAGGTTTCTATGGTGTTATGGTTTAGGGTTAAGGTTTCTATGGTGTTATGGTTAAGGGTTAAGGTTTCTATGGTGTTATGGGTTAAGGTTAAGGTTTCTATGGTGTTATGGTTTAGGGTTAAGGTTTCTATTGTGTTATGGGTTAAGGTTAAGGTTTCTATGGTGTTATGGGTTAAGGTTAAGGTTTCTATTGTGTTATGGGTTAAGGTTAAGGTTTCTATGGTGTTATGGGTTAAGGTTAAGGTTTCTATTGTGTTATGGGTTAAGGTAAGGTTTCTATTGTGTTATGGGTTAAGGTTAAGGTTTCTATGGTGTTATGGTTTAGGGTTAAGGTTTCTATGGTGTTGTGGGTTAAGGTTAAGGTTTCTATGGTGTTATAGGTTAAGGTTAAGGTTTCTATGGTGTTATGGGTTAAGGTTAAGGTTTCTATGGTGTTATGGGTTAAGGTTAAGGTTTCTATGGTGTTATGGGTTAAGGTTAAGGTTTCTATGGTGTTATGGGTTAAGGTTTCTATGGTGTTATGGTTTAGGGTTAAGGTTTCTATGGTGTTATGGTTTAGGGTTAAGGTTTCTATGGTGTTATGGGTTAAGGTTAAGGTTTCTATGGTGTTATGGTTTAGGGTTAAGGTTTCTATTGTGTTATGGGTTAAGGTTAAGGTTTCTATGGTGTTATGGGTTAAGGTTAAGGTTTCTATTGTGTTATGGGTTAAGGTTAAGGTTTCTATGGTGTTATGGGTTAAGGTTAAGGTTTCTATGGTGTTATGGGTTAAGGTTAAGGTTTCTATTGTGTTATGGGTTAAGGTTAAGGTTTCTATGGTGTTATGGTTTAGGGTTAAGGTTTCTATGGTGTTGTGGGTTAAGGTTAAGGTTTCTATGGTGTTATGGGTTAAGGTTAAGGTTTCTATGGTGTTATGGGTTAAGGTTAAGGTTTCTATGGTGTTATGGGTTAAGGTTAAGGTTTCTATGGTGTTATGGGTTAAGGTTAAGGTTTCTATGGTGTTAAGGTTTCTATGGTGTTATGGGTTAAGGTTAAGGTTTCTATGGTGTTAAGGTTTCTATGGTGTTATGGGTTAAGGTTAAGATTAGGGAAGGGTTAGGGAAGGGTGTAGTACCCTAGGATTAGGGTTAGGGAAGGGTGTAGTACCCTAGGGTTAGGGAAGGCTTAGGGAAGGGTGTAGTACCCTAGGGTTAGGGTTAGGGTTAGGGAAGGGTGTAGTACCCTAGGGTTAGGGTTAGGGAAGGGTGTAGTACCCTAGGGTTAGGGAAGGCTTAGGGAAGGGTGTAGTACCCTAGGGTTAGGATTAGGGTTAGGGTTAGGGTTAGGGAAGGGTGTAGTACCCTAACCCACCACACCACTAGGGGAGTTGCTTTTATTTTCACACACACAACAATGGAACAACACGCCCGGCGGACATGAGTGCCTCGGTGCAGGTGGTGTTCCTCCAGCCGACACCACCTGCACAGAGATGCAGGTGGTGTTCCTCCAGCCGACACCACCTGCACCGAGATGCAACCTCACCAAGCACACTACAGTCACAAGGGTTAGGGAAGGGTCTACAGTCCCAGGAGCCCTAACCCGGGACCTGGCCCTGATCGCCACAGGATGTAAAGCACTTAAAAGTGCTGTTTAAATAAAGATTAGTATTATTATAATGATAATGTTTTAGTTGTTTTATGGTAAATAATAATACTAATGATCATTTAAATGTTACAGTGAACCGTTGCTCTGGGTGACCAGGAGGGCGGGGCGCCGATAACCAGCGCCATGGTTACCACATATTACTTCCTTTTTACCAGGAAGAAGAGGAAGCCTTCATAGTGTGTGTGTGTGTGTGTGTGTGTGTGTGTGTGTGTGTGTGTGTGTGTGTGTGTGTGTGTGTGTGTGTGTGTGTGTGTGTGTGTGTGTGTGGTATGGTAATGGGCGTGGTCTTCATGCTTGAATATGCCAGACAATACACCTCCTCACACACACACACCTCCTCACACAGATACACCTCCTCACACACACACCTCCTCACACACACACACACCTCCTCACACAGAGCAGCAGAGTCTCATCGTCACCATGGGAAAGATTAACGGCTGTCTGAGATGTGTCTTCATCTTCTTCAACGTTGTGTTTGGGGTAAGAGGGACCCTCTTAAGTTTAGTATTTATGGTTATTTACTCTTTTCTTTCATCCAATGAAAATAATTGTGTTTTTTTTGGTTGCTTTCTTTCTTTTGTTTGAGAAAACATCTGGCAAATAAGGGCAAAAATAAAAAGTGGTAAAAGTATCACCAGCGCTAGTGATACTATTAAGAGTGGTAATAATATCACCAGCGCTAGTGATACTATTAAGAGTGGTAATAATATCACCAGCGCTAGTGATACTATTAAGAGTGGTAATAATATCACCAGCGCTAGTGATACTATTAAGAGTGGTAATAATATCACCAGCGCTAGTGATACTATTAAGAGTGGTAATAATATCACCAGCGCTAGTGATACTATTAAGAGTGGTAATAATATCACCAGCTCTAGTGATACTATTAAGAGTGGTAATAATATCAAAAGAGTTTCAGTGTCTAGTGTTGTCTCCCTCTTGTGGTGAAAGATGATCTTGTAGTCAGACAGCTGAAAGGGTCAGCGTCAATCAGGGCTCCACTGAAAGGATGTCTGTTTGAAAGCTGCTTGGATTGAGTGCTAATATGTGCATTCAATGTATTTTTTTCTTCAATCATACACTTTTGTTTTGTTGGACTCTTTTTTGAAATGCCTTGTCTTTCCCGACAGCAGTGTTTTATTTGTAATACAGTGGCTATAACTTCATCTAATTGCTCTTTAGATCTGTGGATGTTTGTTGATAGCTGGAATTGTGAAGACCCAGGCAATCAACCCACAGGTAAACTGACCTATGACCTCATCCCATGACCTCATCCCATGACCTCATCTCATGACCTCATACCTTGACCTCCACATGACCCCTGGTGTGTCCTGCAGCTGTCCAGTGCCGGTGGCTCAGCCTGGAACTGGATGTTGTTGTTACCCATTGGGATGCTGCTGGTGTCCATTCTGGGGGTGATCGCTGCCATCACTGAGAACACACTGCTGCTCAAAGTGGTAGGACAGACACACACACACACACACACACACACACACACACACACACACACACACACACACACACACACACACACACACACACACACAGGCCAAGACAAGACAGACAGGTGTTGACTACTGTGTCTCCAGTTTGCAGGTCTGATAGTGGGTGGACTGATCATCATGATGATCTTAGGGATCGTCACTGCTGTCTACAGAAACAAGGTCTCTGTCTCTGTCTCTGTCTCTGTCTCTGTCTCCCTCTCCGTCTCCCTCTCCGTCTCCGTCTCTCTCTCTCTCTGTCTCTGTCTCTGTCTCTCTCTCTCTACCTGTCTCTCTACCTCCCTATGATGTACCATTGTGATAAAGAGAGTAAACATGTCCTCTCTCTCTCTCTGTCTGTCTGTCTCTACCTGTCTCTCTACCTCTCTTTGATGTATCATTGTGATAAAGAGATGTCCTCTCTCTCTCTACCTCTCTATGATGTATCATTGTGATAAAGAGATGTCCTCTCTCTCTCTACCTCTCTATGATGTATCATTGTGATAAAGAGAGTAAACATGTCCTCTCCAGGTAAAGGAGGAGTCTAAGAACATTCCCCCTGACTTCGTACAGTACATTATGGCAGACAGCAGTGCAAAAAAAGAACTCATCCAATTCCAAGAGATGGTATGTTGCTACTGTTACCTTGACAACCTTTTGTTACCCTGACAACATGCTGTTCCTATGACAACGTGCTGTTACCCTGACAACGTGCTGTTACCCTGACAACGTGCTGTGACTGTGTTTCCCTCCAGTACCATTGCTGTGGGTTTATGAGCTATAAGGACTGGGGGAACAACATTCCTGGATCCTGTAAGTGTTCAGAAGCTACCAAGTGCACTGAGATCCCACAGGTAAATACATCTATATCTATCTATATCTATATCGATATCTATATATCTATCTATATCTATATATCTATACATACATACATAAGCACATCAACTGAATACATAACGCTGTTTGGTATATCATTTTATTGCAGTATGGGGGACGTCCAGTTGAAATCTACTCTGAGGTAATGGATGATCAGTAATCAATCTTTATTCAATGTATCAGTAAACCAATCAATGCTTCTGATCAGTACCTGACCCGTGTGTGCATGCGTGTGTGTGTGTGTGTGTGTGTGTGTGTGTGTGTGTGTGTGTGTGTGCGCGCGTGTGTGTACGTGTGTGTACGTGTGTGCGTGTGTGTGTGCGCGTGCGTGTGTGTGTGTGTGTGTGTGTGTGCGTGTCTCCAGCCTTGCTTCAATACAGGGTTAGAACTGGTGGATCAGGCCTTTAAGATCTTCATGGGCTTCTTCTTCAGCTTCGCTGTCATCGCTGTGAGTCCTCCAACACATGAGCACACTCATGTTCAGCACACTCCAACATATGCTAACTGTGTGTCTGTGTGTGTGTATCTGTCTGTGTGTGTGTCTGTCTTTGTGTGCATGTGTGTGTGTCTGTGTGTCTGTGTCTTTGTGTGTGTGTGTGTGTGTCTTTGTGTGTGTGTATGTGTCTTGTGTGTGTGTGTGTGTGTCTGTGTCTTTGTGTGTGTGTGTGTGTGTGTGTCTGTGTGTCTGTGTCTTTGTGTGTGTGTGTGTGTGTCTTTGTGTGTCTGTGTGTGTGTCTTTGTGTGTGCACGTGTGTGTGTGTCTGTGTCTTTGTGTGTGTGTGTGTGTGTCTTTGTGCGTGTGCCTGTGTGTGTGTGTGTGTGTGCGTGTGCCTGTGTGTGCGTGTGTGTCTGTGTGTGTGTATGTGTGCGTGTGTAGCTCGTTTGCCTGGTGGCGAGCCTCCTGATGATTCGTCAGGTGAGACGTCACGACGGCGGGAGCAGAGGACAGTCCATCGCCATGTAGAGTTCTGACCTCTGACCTCTAACCCTAACTCTAAGTCCTTAATGCCTAACGCTTTTAACAGAGACTCCAAAGTCTGACAAGAGAGGAGAGGAGTGGGTTAGTATGGAGGAGGAGAGGAGAGGAGAGGAGAGGAGAGGAGAGGAGAGGAGAGGAGAGGAGAGGAGAGGAGAGGAGAGGAGAGGAGAGGAGAGGGGAGGAGAGGAGAGGAGAGGGGAGGAGAGGAGTGGGTTAGTATGGAGGAGAGGGGAGGAGAGGAGAGGAGAGGAGAGGGGAGGAGAGGAGTGGGTTAGTATGGAGGAGGAGGAGAGGAGAGGAGAGGGGAGGAGAGGAGAGGAGAGGAGAGGAGAGGAGAGGAGAGGAGAGGAGAGGAGAGGAGAGGAGTGGGTTAGTATGGAGAGAGGAGAGGAGAGGAGAGGAGAGGAGAGGAGAGGAGAGGAGAGGAGAGGAGAGGAGAGGAGAGGAGAGGAGAGGAGAGGAGAGGAGAGGAGAGGAGAGGAGAGGAGTGGGTTAGTATGGAGAGAGGAGAGGAGAGGAGAGGAGAGGAGAGGAGAGGAGAGGAGAGGAGAGGAGAGGAGAGGAGAGGAGAGGAGAGGAGAGGAGAGGAGAGGAGAGGAGAGGAGAGGAGAGGAGTGGGTTAGTATGGAGGAGGAGAGAGGAGAGGGGAGGAGAGGAGAGGAGAGGAGAGGAGAGGAGAGGAGAGGAGAGGAGTGGGTTAGTATGGAGGAGGAGAGAGGAGAGGGGAGGAGAGGAGAGGAGAGGAGAGGAGAGGAGAGGAGAGGAGAGGAGTGGGTTAGTATGGACCACATGCATGTTTTTCAGGCATTATTTGAAAGATGGAAGTCCTAGTGATGTCATCACCAGATAAAACAAACAGTCCCGGGAGAACAGGACCACACAACACATCCTTATCCACTCCTGTTGATTTACTGGCTTCACTGTTTATCGGAGTGGGCAGTGGAGATGGACCTCTGCTGAAGTCCAAATGGCTGCTTTAGCCAGGAACTGCTGAAGCGTTAGGGTTAAATTTGGGTTAGGATTAGGTGAAGGTTTTGGAAGGGTAAGGGTTAAGATTTGGGGGGTAAAGGGGGGGGGGGGGTAAGGCTTTGCATTTGCTTTTCATATGTTTTTGCCATTCACCAAAAAAATCCTTATTTTGTCATGTGTAATAAATGTTTGTACACTTTATAAATGATAGGATGGCCGTACACACAGCTCTTGGGATGTAAATGCCACATTCATCGTTATTTCTGCTTCTGTAATCGTGTGTATTGGTCAGGTTACCTGGCCTATGATGTCATCATCAGGAGACTCAGGACTCTGTCCTGAAACTGTGGTCACCAGTGTTCCCATGAAAAAAAACAAGAAATGTGTTACTCACCATTAAGTGTTACATGTGTTCATTCTCGTGTTGCAATGTACCTTGTTTCAGTATAACTTATATAATAAGGAAAGAAAGTTCAGGGGTAACCATGGTGACTGGGCCACTGATCTGCTGGTAGCTCTTACTAGCTTCTAAGGCAGGGGTCGGGAACCTTTTTGGTTGGGAGAGCCATAAAAGCCAAATATTTCTAAATGTATTTCCTTGTGAGCCATATAATATTTAATTAAATTGAATGCAACTTTATGCGTGCATTTTTTAAGTAAGACATACATTTTTTAAGTATAACACGTCTCTGAGCACTAAACGCACTATATGTAATAAATATCTTTATTCTTCATAATAATATTGTTGTTATACTGTAGCTAAGCAATAATAAATGAAAGACGTCTTACCGTTAGTGTGACTTGTGGTGGTGCATGGTTCTGCTGACGGTAGTCTGGTTTGTAAGTGGTGAGGTTCAGCTTCCTGCAGGCGTTGAGGCTTCCATCAGTTCAACGTGAGGTTGGTCTTAATGTTTCTCAGATGGGAGAAAGACTGCTCACATGCACATGTAGAGCCGAACATGGTCAACATGGCAACAGTCACACGCTGCATTGTGTGGCTGGAAGCTCCTTCCATGTTTTCAGTATCAGCTGATCTTCAGGTTGACGTTTTTTCATTTGTGTTCACTCGCCAGCTCTGCACGCTGTCGCGCAAGTCTTCCCAGCTCTCCATTAGGTGACTTGCTCACCCACATGTCTGACGTCTTCAGGTCAGCAACGTCCAGCTCAAAGTCTCTGATGGAGACCAGATGCATATCAGGTCGACTTTGTCCACTGCACACTCGTGTGGATGAGTGATACATTTAAAAAGAGCATCGCGCTCGCGAAGTTTTCCAAAACGCCGTTTGAATGACTGCAGGAGATTGGACGTAAAGCCAGCTATCTGCTGGAGATCAAAATGCTGAGTGGGGTCACTTGCTACGCATCTCTAAATTGTCGCAGTGTTGCAGAGTGCAGAAGACGACCTGTTGCAATGTCCCTGATGAAGAGTTCCAGCTTCCTTTCAAATGCAAACACTGCTTGTTGAAGGGACAAGACTGTATTTCCAATACCTTGCATTCTTCTATTGAGTTGGTTCAGAGGGCCAGTTATGTCCACCAGAAAGTGAAACTGCAGGAGCCATCCGGTGTTCGTTAGCTCGAGATGCTCCACGCCTTTCATTTCAAGACAAGTCCGGATTTCCCTCAGGACTCACTCAGCGCCTTCCCCCTTGACAACCAACGCGCATGGCCGTGTAGAACCGGGATAATTCCTCCCAACTTCGTCTAACAGAGCTTTAAACTGGCGATCATTTAAAGCTCGGGCAACAATGAAGTTGACCACTGGGATGACCATCACCACGCGGCTCGCCTCCTGGTGCAGCATGCAACGGAATCCTGGGTCTCCCCGTGTCCACGAAGAAGCCTACAAAGCCTCGGGTCTTCCCCAACATGCAGGGTGCACCACCAGTACACACACAAACAACTTTCTCCATCGCTAGATTTCTTTCTTTAGCAAA
>JACYXH010000483.1:372500-400000 GCA_026745465.1 Lota lota | reverse complement strand
ACTACTAGTGTAGCAGTGGTATTAACGTAGTACGGTACTACTAGTGTAGCAGTGGTATTAACGTAGTACGGTACTACTAGTGTAGCAGTGGTATTAACGTAGTACGGTACTACTAGTGTAGCAGTGGTATTAACGTAGTACGGTACTACTAGTGTAGCAGTGGTATTAACGTAGTACGGTACTACTAGTGTAGCAGTGGTATTAACGTAGTACGGTACTACTAGTGTAGCAGTGGTATTAACGTAGTACGGTACTACTAGTGTAGCAGTGGTATTAACGTAGTACGGTACTACTAGTGTAGCAGTGGTATTAACGTAGTACGGTACTACTAGTGTAGCAGTGGTATTAACGTAGTACGGTACTACTAGTGTAGCAGTGGTATTAACGTAGTACGGTACTACTAGTGTAGCAGTGGTATTAACGTAGTACGGTACTACTAGTGTAGCAGTGGTATTAACGTAGTACGGTACTACTAGTGTAGCAGTGGTATTAACGTAGTACGGTACTACTAGTGTAGCAGTGGTATTAACGTAGTACGGTACTACTAGTGTAGCAGTGGTATTAACGTAGTACGGTACTACTAGTGTAGCAGTGGTATTAACGTAGTACGGTACTACTAGTGTAGCAGTGGTATTAACGTAGTACGGTACTACTAGTGTAGCAGTGGTATTAACGTAGTACGGTACTACTAGTGTAGCAGTAGTATTAACGTAGTACGGTACTACTAGTGTAGCAGTAGTATTAACGTAGTACGGTACTACTAGTGTAGCAGTAGTATTAACGTAGTACGGTACTACTAGTGTAGCAGTAGTATTAACGTAGTACGGTACTACTAGTGTAGCAGTAGTATTAACGTAGTACGGTACTACTAGTGTAGCAGTAGTATTAACGTAGTACGGTACTACTAGTGTAGCAGTAGTATTAACGTAGTACGGTACTACTAGTGTAGCAGTAGTATTAACGTAGTACGGTACTACTAGTGTAGCAGTAGTATTAACGTAGTACGGTACTACTAGTGTAGCAGTAGTATTAACGTAGTACGGTACTACTAGTATAGCAGTAGTAGTAGTTGTGTAGTAAAACAGAGATTAGCTCTGCAGTATAGGGTTTTGATTCACACACCGTATCGATGCAACTCATTTTTACTGGGGCTCTGTCAATAATGGCTTCTTTTTATCCATTCAAAGACCTCATTCAGCTGATCCATCACAGAGAAGGGTTTCATAGCGGTCTTCTTCAGAATGATTATTGGTTTCTCAGAGAAGTGTGTGCGTGTGCATATCCGTGTGTGTATGTGTGTGTGTTTTAGTGTACTTCTACTGTGTTTGTGCGTGGGCCTGCGTACGTGTATGTGTGTGCGTTTGTGTGTGTGTGCATTTGTGTGTGTGTGTGCGTGTGTATGCGTGTGTGTGTGTGTGTGTGTGTGTTTGTGTATGTCTGTGCGTGTGTGTATGTCGTGCGTGTGTGTGGTGTGTGCGTGTGTTTGTACGTGTGCAACTGAATGTGTGTGTGTGTGTGTGTGTGTGCGTGAGTGTGTGTGTGTGTGTGTGTGTGTGTGTGTGTGTGTGTGTGTGTGTGTGTGTGTGGGGGGGGGGGGGGAGGAACTCCTATAAAACCTCCTCCTGGGGTGCAGACGTAGCTCCTCTTCATCCACTGCAAGGTAATGAAGCGCTCTGCTATTACATACGTGTGTGTGTAGGGTTGTGCATTATGTGTATGTGTGTGTGTAGGGTTGTGTATTATGTGTATGTGTGTGTGTAGGGTTGTGCATTATGTGTATGTGTGTGTGTAGGGTTGTGCATTATGTGTATGTGTGTGTGTAGGGTTGTGTATTATGTGTATGTGTGTGTAGGGTTGTGCATTATGTGTATGTGTGTGTGTAGGGTTGTGCATTATGTGTATGTGTGTGTGTAGGGTTGTGCATTATGTGTATGTGTGTGTGTAGGGTTGTGCATTATGTGTATGTGTGTGTGTAGGGTTGTGCATTATGTGTATGTGTGTGTGTAGGGTTGTGCATTATGTGTATGTGTGTGTGTAGGGTTGTGCATTATGTGTATGTGTGTGTGTAGGGTTGTGCATTATGTGTATGTGTGTGTGTAGGGTTGTGCATTATGTGTATGTGTGTATGCCAGTTTGTGGGCTTCTGTATATACATATGTTTATGTACATATATTTTTGTTAGTATTAGTCAGTCCTATATTCCATCACCGAAAATGGGATACTGACTTTATTCCAAAGGGTCTGTCATTCCTTACTATCTTATTCAGTTATTTCTAGTGATTATGACTCTAATCTCTAAACAACATTATCCCTTTCACTAGCCTGTCATGTCATTATGGACTAAGGCACTGTTCCGGCCAGATCCCTAACCATCTATAACCCGTAACGTGATGGGGGAAACCCTACAGACCACACCTTTCCTCTTACAAGTTTCAAATGGTCCTCATTAAGACAGTGTTTTCTTCACTCAGTAAACCAACCAATGTTCATTCATATTCATTTTCATTCCAATGTTCTCCACAACATTGTGTTCCAAAATGCGTGTGCCAGTGTTGCTTTTGAAAAGTTAAATATACAAACAAAATTGTCTTTTTGTTGATATTAATAAGTGTTTGTGATAATGCAGATATAAGGTTAAAACTGGTTGCGTAATATATCATAATGTATAACACAATAATACTATATCAACTGGTAAATGTGTAATACATAATATATAATAATAAGGTTAATACTGTTGTAATATATGTATCTAATATATAATATGTGATAATACTATATAATGCTATCATATTAATATTACTAGTACTCGTGCCTTGGTACATAAGTTACAAGTAGCAGACCCCAAAAAGGTGTCATGGGGTCTATTAGGTTAATGCTGGCTAACTTATCATATATAACATTATGAATATGAATACGATTAATGGAATATTGGTGACTAAATATAATATAGAAAGATATTCTCAGATGATTATTAATATTATGAATACGGTTAATACCGGTTAATATCTAATAATACATAATCAGATTAACAACGTCCGTGTCCGTCACTGAAATAGTTCCGCTTCACGCATCCGGTGAAGCGGGCTGCGGTCGTTTAGTTGAATCGTCTCTGCAGCGTTCTCATCACTGACTTAGGCTTTATACTACTTTGGGTTTTTGGAAGGATGGCAATATGTGGATTAGTGCGTGTTGTGGTGAGCTTTATACCACGTCGACACTTATTAACCTAACGTTTACTTAATATAACACCAAATATTGACACTGTCGATGTTGCTCTCATGTAAGAAAACGTGTTGTTTGTAGTGTACTATTCCCCGTTTTGTGTGACGAACTACGGTTTAGATGTTATACTTATACTAATAAAAAATATAGGCGGAAGGTTTTATTAGCACGCTAAGAAGTTAATAAATCACACATACTTGAAGAGTGTAGAATCAAATGAAGCGCAATATAATGTACAATGTTATTCCCTCCAGCCGGATTTGACACGCTGTGTTTCCTGTTCGAGTCCCCATGATGCATGAAGCCGACAGCCAGCAGGACTACATCAAGATGGTGACGGATATGATCATTCTGTGTTCCACCCTGGCCCTGTCCCTCTCATTCTGGATCCTGTCAATCATCATCAGCTCCTACTCTGGTCAGCGCGCACACACGCACGCACGCACGCACACACACACACACACACACACACACACACACACACACACACACACACACACACACACACACACACACACACACACACACACACACACACACACTGCAATGTCTTGATGTTGTATAGCAGAACGTTGTCTTGAATGTTGTCTATTTTAGTGATATAGATATAGATATATATATATATATATATATATATATATATATATATATCTCGGTGAATGAGAAATACTGTTAAATGCTATATATCAATAAAAACTATAAAAACCGGATACATATCGAGTGTGTTTTACTCATGTTGTGTGTATGTTGTCTAACACAACGCCTGTACGTAATTGAATGTGTTATTTCAGGAACTCTGTCTCCCGTGTCGCCGTGGCGATGGCTGCTCTCCCTCCTGGTCCCTCTGGTACTGGCCATCAGAGCCGTGAAGAGGCGGAGCTTAGACTGGACTGGAGCGCTGGGAGGTGAGCTACCATTGGTTAGGAACACACTCACTCACTCGCTCACTCACAAAAAAACACAAGCTATCTTTGACTTCCCATAGATCACACAGTGCTTCTTCAGAAACAGTGAAACATCGTGCTTCCTTCCTGGCAGGCTGTATTGGGAGTGCCTGTGGATTATGTACACGTGTTGGTCATACAAGGGCACAGCCCCACCGTGTTAATGTGTGGTAGGAATGTGATGCTCAGTCACAGCAGCACGTCTGTGTTCAAATACGAACCAGCAGTCCCTCCTTGAGGCAAAGCTCTCCAATACACACATTCTCTCCCAGCATCCCACTAGCAAGCTAGTGCAGGGTAGCTTTTACATCCCAATGGTTAGGAGATAGGGTTACGCACTGCTTACTAAGAGTTAGTAACTCACTGCTTACTAAGAGTTAGTAACTCACTGCTTACTAAGAGTTAGTAACTCACTACGTAACTCACTGCTTACTAAGAGTTAGTAACTCACTGCTTACTAAGAGTTAGTAACTCACTGCTTACTAAGAGTTAGTAACACTACTTACTAAGAGTTAGTAACTCACTACGTAACTCACTGCTTACTAAGAGTTAGTAACTCACTACTGAACTCACTGCTTACTAAGAGTTAGTAACTCACTACGTAACTCACTGCTTACTAAGAGTTAGTAACTCACTACGTAACTCACTGCTTACTAAGAGTTAGTAACTCACTACGTAACTCACTGCTTACTAAGAGTTAGTAACTCACTACTGAACTCACTGCTTACTAAGAGTTAGTAACTCACTACGTAACTCACTGCTTACTAAGAGTTAGTAACTCACTACGTAACTCACTGCTTACTAAGAGTTAGTAACTCACTGCTTACTAAGAGTTAGTAACTCACTACGTAACTCACTGCTTACTAAGAGTTAGTAACTCACTGCTTACTAAGAGTTAGTAACTCACTGCTTACTAAGAGTTAGTAACTCACTACGTAACTCACTGCTTACTAAGAGTTAGTAACTCACTACTGAACTCACTGCTTACTAAGAGTTAGTAACTCACTACGTAACTCACTGCTTACTAAGAGTTAGTAACTCACTACGTAACTCACTGCTTACTAAGAGTTAGTAACTCACTGCTTACTAAGAGTTAGTAACTCACTACGTAACTCACTGCTTACTAAGAGTTAGTAACTCACTACTGAACTCACTGCTTACTAAGAGTTAGTAACTCACTACGTAACTCACTGCTTACTAAGAGTTAGTAACTCACTACGTAACTCACTGCTTACTAAGAGTTAGTAACTCACTACGTAACTCACTGCTTACTAAGAGTTAGTAATTCACTGCTTACTAAGAGTTAGTAACTCACTACTTAACTCACTGCTTACTAAGAGTTAGTAACTCACTACGTAACTCACTACTTACTAAGAGTTAGTAACTCACTACTTAACTCACTACTTACTAAGAGTTAGTAACTCACTACTTACTAAGAGTTAGTAACTCACTGCTTACTAAGAGTTAGTAACTCACTACGTAACTCACTACTTACTAAGAGTTAGTAACTCACTACTTAACTCACTACTTACTAAGAGTTAGTAACTCACTACTTACTAAGAGTTAGTAACTCACTGCTTACTAAGAGTTAGTAACTCACTGCTTACTAAGAGTTAGTAACTCACTACTTACTAAGAGTTAGTAACTCACTGCTTACTAAGAGTTAGTAACTCACTGCTTACTAAGAGTTAGTAACTCACTGCTTACTAATAGTTAGTAACTCACTGCTTACTAAGAGTTAGTAACTCACTACTTAACTCACTGCTTACTAAGAGTTAGTAACTCACTGCTTACTAAGAGTTAGTAACTCACTGCTTACTAAGAGTTAGTAACTCACTACTTAACTCACTGCTTACTAAGAGTTAGTAACTCACTGCTTACTAAGAGTTAGTAACTCACTGCTTACTAAGAGTTAGTAACTCACTGCTTACTAAGAGTTAGTAACTCACTGCTTAACTCACTGCTTACTAAGAGTTAGTAACTCACTACTTACTAAGAGTTAGTAACTCACTGCTTAACTCACTGCTTACTAAGAGTTAGTAACTCACTGCTTACTAAGAGTTAGTAACTCACTGCTTACTAAGAGTTAGTAACTCACTGCTTACTAAGAGTTAGTAACTCACTGCTTAACTCACTGCTTACTAAGAGTTAGTAACTCACTACTTACTAAGAGTTAGTAACGTACGTTAATTTCATCTTTTAATGGGGTAGCATGATGGGAGCACATAGTGTCCTATCAGGAGTCGATTACTGGCTTGTCTGGAGTACAGAAGGCTCTCTGTTCTTCATGTTGGCTCCTTTTAATCAATTAGTACAGAGGGCCAAGACGTCTCCCGTCACATGGCAGCGCTCTGAGAGATGACACCACTGGCATCACATAAACACATTCATTCTTTTCAAAGTCCCAATTCATCTTTACAGAGACAGCTTTTCATAATTCTGGCCCTCTGATACTGGCTCACAAGACGTCAGCCTCTCGGAATAAAATGCTGAAAAGATTAGAAATTATATGATTAGTGAAATTATGTTTTTCTTCTTTACATACCAAGGTTTTCGCTTGCTAGAGGGTGACAGTCAGTCACTTGGTTGCTAGGGGGTGATAGGCAGTCACTTGGTTGCTAGGGGGTGATAGGCAGTCACTTGGTGTTATTAATGTATAATAATGTAATGTTATGCTATATTAATGTATAATAGTGTAATGTTATAATGCTATATTAATGTAATGCTATAATGCTATGTTAATGTATTATAATGTAATGTTATAATGCTATGTTAATGTATAATAATGTAATGTTATGCTATATTAATGTATAATAGTGTAATGTTATAAGGCTATAATAATGTAATGCTATGTTAATGTATAATAGTGTAATGTTATAATGCTATAATAATGTAATGCTATGTTATGTATAATAATGTAATGTTATGTTGTAGCGGTGCTGGTGGGCTTCGTGTTAGCCATGGCCAACCTGAGCTTCTTCTTCTCGCTGCTCCTCTTCTTCTACTCCTCGTCTCGGCTCACCCGCTGGGGGGGCGGAGTCAAGAGGAAGATCGACACCCAGTACAAGGAGGGTAGGTCAAAGCATTTAAACACTGGTTTACAGGCAGTAAAACACTGGTTTAAACACAATAAAACACTGGTTTATAGGCAGTAAAACACTGGTTTACAGGCAGTAAAACACTGGTTTATAGTCAGTAAAGCACTGGTTTATAGGCAGTAAAACACTGGTTTAAACACAATAAAACACTGGTTTATAGGCAGTAAAACACTGATTTAAACACAGTAAAACACTGGTTTATAGGCAGTAAAACACTGGTTTAAACACAATAAAACACTGGTTTATAGGCAGTAAAACACTGGTTTAAACACAATAAAACACTGGTTTACAGGCAGTAAAACACTGATTTAAACACAGTAAAACACTGGTTTACAGGCAGTAAAACACTGGTTTAAACACTGGTTTAAACACAGTAAAACACTGGTTTATAGACAGTAAAACACTGGTTTACAGGCAGTAAAACACTGATTTAAACACAGTAAAACACTGGTTTATAGGCAGTAAAACACTGGTTTATAGGCAGTAAAACACTGGTTTAAACACAGTAAAACACTGGTTTATAGGCAGTAAAACACTGGTTTAAACACAATAAAACACTGGTTTATAGGCAGTAAAACACTGGTTTAAACACAATAAAACACTGGTTTACAGGCAGTAAAACACTGGTTTAAACACAATAAAACACTGGTTTACAGGCAGTAAAACACTGATTTAAACACAGTAAAACACTGGTTTATAGGCAGTAAAACACTGGTTTAAACACAATAAAACACTGGTTTATAGGCAGTAAAACACTGGTTTAAACACAATAAAACACTGGTTTACAGGCAGTAAAACACTGATTTAAACACAGTAAAACACTGGTTTACAGGCAGTAAAACACTGGTTTAAACACTGGTTTAAACACAGTAAAACACTGGTTTATAGACAGTGAAACACTGGTTTACAGGCAGTAAAACACTGATTTAAACACAGTAAAACACTGGTTTATAGGCAGTAAAACACTGGTTTAAACACAATAAAACACTGGTTTATAGGCAGTAAAACACTGGTTTATAGGCAGTAAAACACTGGTTTAAACACAGTAAAACACTGGTTTATAGGCAGTAAAACACTGGTTTAAACACAATAAAACACTGGTTTATAGGCAGTAAAACACTGGTTTAAACACTGGTTTAAACACAATAAAACACTGGTTTATAGGCAGTAAAACACTGGTTTATAGGCAGTAAAACACTGGTTTAAAAACAATAAAACACTGGTTTATAGGCAGTAAAACACTGGTTTAAACACAGTAAAACACTGGTTTATAGGCAGTAAAACACTGGTTTATAGGCAGTAAAACACTGGTTTAAACACAATAAAACACTGGTTTATAGGCAGTAAAACACTGGTTTAAACACAATAAAACACTGGTTTATAGGCAGTAAAACACTGGTTTAAACACAATAAAACACTGGTTTATAGGCAGTAAAACACTGGTTTAAACACTGGTTTAAACACAATAAAACACTGGTTTATAGGCAGTAAAACACTGGTTTATAGGCAGTAAAACACTGGTTTAAAAACAATAAAACACTGGTTTACAGGCAGTAAAACACTGATTTAAACACAGTAAAACACTGGTTTATAGGCAGTAAAACACTGGTTTAAACACAATAAAACACTGGTTTATAGGCAGTAAAACACTGGTTTATAGGCAGTAAAACACTGGTTTATAGGCAGTAAAACACTGGTTTAAAAACAATAAAACACTGGTTTATAGGCAGTAAAACACTGGTTTATAGGCAGTAAAACACTGGTTTATAGGCAGTAAAACACTGGTTTATAGGCAGTAAAACACTGGTTTAAACACAATAAAACACTGGTTTATAGGCAGTAAAACACTGGTTTATAGGCAGTAAAACACTGGTTTAAACACAATAAAACACTGGTTTATAGGCAGTAAAACACTGGTTTAAACACAATAAAACACTGGTTTATAGGCAGTAAAACACTGGTTTATAGGCAGTAAAACACTGGTTTACAGGCAGTAAAACACTGGTTTATAGGCAGTAAAACACTGGTTTAAACACAATAAAACACTGGTTTATAGACAGTAAAACACTGGTTTATAGGCAGTAAAACACTGGTTTATAGGCAGTAAAACACTGGTTTAAACACTCACAATAAAACACTGGTTTACAGGCAGTAAAACACTGGTTTAAACACAGTAAAACACTGGTTTATAGGCAGTAAAACACTGGTTTAAACACAATAAAACACTGGTTTATAGGCAGTAAAACACTGGTTTATAGGCAGTAAAACACTGGTTTATAGGCAATAAAACACTGGTTTATAGACAGTAAAACACTGGTTTAAACACAGTAAAACACTGGTTTATAGGCAGTAAAACACTGGTTTAAACACAATAAAACACTGGTTTATAGGCAGTAAAACACTGGTTTATAGGCAGTAAAACACTGGTTTAAACACAATAAAACACTGGTTTATAGACAGTAAAACACTGGTTTATAGGCAGTAAAACACTGGTTTATAGGCAGTAAAACACTGGTTTAAAAACAATAAAACACTGGTTTACAGGCAGTAAAACACTGATTTAAACACAGTAAAACACTGGTTTATAGGCAGTAAAACACTGGTTTAAACACAATAAAACACTGGTTTATAGGCAGTAAAACACTGGTTTATAGGCAGTAAAACACTGGTTTATAGGCAGTAAAACACTGGTTTAAAAACAATAAAACACTGGTTTACAGGCAGTAAAACACTGATTTAAACACAGTAAAACACTGGTTTATAGGCAGTAAAACACTGGTTTATAGGCAGTAAAACACTGGTTTAAACACAATAAAACACTGGTTTATAGGCAGTAAAACACTGGTTTATAGGCAGTAAACACTGGTTTAAAAACAATAAAACACTGGTTTACAGGCAGTAAAACACTGATTTAAACACAGTAAAACACTGGTTTATAGGCAGTAAAACACTGGTTTATAGGCAGTAAAACACTGGTTTAAACACAATAAAACACTGGTTTATAGACAGTAAAACACTGGTTTATAGGCAGTAAAACACTGGTTTAAACACAATAAAACACTGGTTTATAGGCAGTAAAACACTGGTTTAAACACAATAAAACACTGGTTTACAGGCAGTAAAACACTGATTTAAACACAGTAAAACACTGGTTTAAACACAGTAAAACACTGGTTTATAGACAGTAAAACACTGGTTTACAGGCAGTAAAACACTGGTTTATAGGCAGTAAAACACTGATTTAAACACAGTAAAACACTGGTTTATAGACAGTAAAACACTGGTTTATAGGCAGTAAAACACTGGTTTAAACACTGGTTTAAACACAATAAAACACTGGTTTATAGACAGTAAAACACTGGTTTAAACACAGTAAAACACTGGTTTATAGGCAGTAAAACACTGGTTTAAACACAATAAAACACTGGTTTATAGGCAGTAAAACACTGGTTTAAACACAATAAAACACTGGTTTATAGACAGTAAAACACTGGTTTATAGGCAGTAAAACACTGGTTTAAACACTGGTTTAAACACAATAAAACACTGGTTTATAGACAGTAAAACACTGGTTTAAACACAGTAAAACACTGGTTTATAGGCAGTAAAACACTGGTTTAAACACAATAAAACACTGGTTTATAGGCAGTAAAACACTGGTTTAAACACAATAAAACACTGGTTTATAGGCAGTAAAACACTGGTTTAAAAACAATAAAACACTGGTTTACAGGCAGTAAAACACTGATTTAAACACAGTAAAACACTGGTTTATAGGCAGTAAAACACTGGTTTAAACACAATAAAACACTGGTTTATAGGCAGTAAAACACTGGTTTAAACACAATAAAACACTGGTTTATAGGCAGTAAAACACTGGTTTATAGGCAGTAAAACACTGGTTTAAACACAGTAAAACACTGGTTTATAGGCAGTAAAACACTGGTTTATAGGCAGTAAAACACTGGTTTATAGGCAGTAAAACACTGGTTTAAACACAATAAAACACTGGTTTACAGGCAGTAAAACACTGATTTAAACACAGTAAAACACTGATTTAAACACAGTAAAACACTGGTTTAAACACAGTAAAACACTGGTTTATAGGCAGTAAAACACTGGTTTAAACACAATAAAACACTGGTTTACAGGCAGTAAAACACTGATTTAAACACAGTAAAACACTGATTTAAACACAGTAAAACACTGGTTTAAACACAGTAAAACACTGGTTTATAGACAGGAAAACACTGGTTTATAGACAGTAAAACACTGGTTTACAGGCAGTAAAACACTGGTTTATAGGCAGTAAAACACTGGTTTATATACTGAATAGGAGTTAATCAGATCTCTCCCCCCCCCCCCCCTCCCCCAGGAGGCCAGAGGAACTGGGTGCAGGTGTTTTGTAACGGAGGCATTCCCACTGAGCTCGCCCTGCTCTACATGATAGAGGTAATGCTCTACATGATATAGGTTCTGCTCTACATGATATAGGATCTGCTCTACATGATAGAGGTAACATGATAGAGGGTCTGCTCTACACTATAGAGGTAACCTCTACATGATAGAGGTAACCTCTACATGATAGAGGGCCTGCTCTACATGATAGAGGTTCTGCTTTACATGATATAGGTTCTGCTCTACATGATATAGGATCTGCTCTACATGATAGAGGTAACGCTCTACATGATATAGGATCTGCTCTACATGATAGAGGGTCTGCTCTACATGATATAGGATCTGCTCTACATGATAGAGGTAACATGATAGAGGTTCTGCTCTACACTATAGAGGTAACGCTCTACATGATAGAGGTAATGCTCTACATGATAGAGGGTCTGCTCTACATGATATAGGTTCTGCTCTACATGATAGAGGTAATGCTCTACATGATAGAGGGTCTGCTCTACATGATAGAGGTATAGCTCTACATGATAGAGGATCTGCTCTACATGCTAGAGGTTCTGCTCTACATGATAGAGGTAATGCTCTACACGATATAGGTAACGCTCTACATGATAGAGGGTCTGCTCTACATGATAGAGGGTCTGCTCTACATGATAGAGGTAATGCTCTACACGATATAGGTAACGCTCTACATGATAGAGGGTCTGCTCTACATTATAGAGGGTCTGCTCTACATGATAGAGGTAATGCTCTACACGATATAGGTAACGCTCTACATGATAGAGGTAATGCTCTACATGATAGAGGGTCTGCTCTACATGATATAGGTTCTGCTCTACATGATAGAGGTAATGCTCTACACGATATAGGTAACGCTCTACGTGATAGAGGGTCTGCTCTACATGATAGAGGGTCTGCTCTACATGATAGAGGTAATGCTCTACACGATATAGGTAACGCTCTACGTGATAGAGGTAATGCTCTACATGATAGAGGGTCTGCTCTACATGATATAGGTTCTGCTCTACATGATAGAGGTAATGCTCTACACGATATAGGTAACGCTCTACATGATAGAGGATCTGCTCTACATGATAGAGGGTCTGCTCTACATGATAGAGGTAATGCTCTACACGATATAGGTAACGCTCTACATGATAGAGGTAATGCTCTACATGATAGAGGGTCTGCTCTACATGATAGAGGTAACGCTCTACATGATATAGGATCTGCTCTACATGATAGAGGTAACATGATAGAGGGTCTGCTCTACACTATAGAGGTAACGCTCTACATGATAGAGGTTCTGCTCTACATGATAGAGGTAACACTCTACATGATAGAGGTTCTGCTCTACATGATAGAGGGTCTGCTCTACATGATATAGGATCTGCTCTACATGATATGGGATCTGCTCTACATGATAGAGGGTCTGCTCTACACTATAGAGGTAACGCTCTACATGATAGAGGTTCTGCTCTACATGATATAGGATCTGCTCTACATGATAGAGGTAACGCTCTACATGATAGAGGTAACGCTCTACATGATAGAGGTAACCTCTACATGATAGAGGGCCTGCTCTACATGATAGAGGTTCTGCTCTACATGATAGAGGTTCTGCTGTACATGATAGAGGGTCTGCTCTACATGATAGAGGGTCTGCTCTACATGATAGAGGTTCTGCTCTACATGATAGAGAGTAACGCTCTACATGATAGAGGTTCTGCTCTACATGATAGAGGGTCTGCTCTACACGATATAGGTAACGCTCTACATGATAGAGGTTCTGCTCTACATGATAGAGGGTCTGCTCTACATGATATAGGTAACGCTCTACATGATAGAGGTAACCTCTACATGATAGAGGTTCTGCTCTACATGATAGAGAGCCTGCTCTACATGATATAGGTAACGCTCTACATGATAGAGGGTTCTGCTCTACATGATAGAGGGTAACGCTCTACATGATAGAGATAATCATGTAGCATAGTAGCGTGTTAGCTTTTCTTCTGTCTGAGATGAATATAGTAGCATGTTAGCTCCTCTGTGTTGGCAGGCTGGTCCGGGGGAGCTCCCAGTAGACTTCACTCAGCACTACTCTGCCTCCTGGATGAGTCTGGCTCTGCTGGGGGCCCTGGCCTGTAGCACCGGAGACACCTGGGCCTCCGAGGTGGGGCCCGTCCTCAGCAAATCACGGCCCAGACTCATCACCACCTGGGAGGAAGTGCCCGCAGGTGAGTCGCCATGTGCATTTCCTGAGGAAGGTGTGGCTGCATGAGCCAAGTCGTCGTAGGCGCGATTTCCAAGAGCATGCTAGCAAGGCTAATGAGCGAGCAGGCAAAGTTTCAAGTCCCTGGGCCGCTTTGAAGCGGACTTGTGATTGATTGAATAATGGGGCTGATCGTTTTTGTTCGATTGCGAGTTATAGCGCCCCCTGTCGTCAAAGAGGCACTTTGCTGTTTGGAGAACTTAGGTTAGGTGGTGAGGGGTTAGGTGGTGAGGGGTTAGGTGGTGAGGGGTTAGGTAGTGAGGGGTTAGGTGGTGAGGGGTTAGGTGGTGAGGGGCTAGGTGGTGAGGGGTTAGGTGGTGAGGGGCTAGGTGGTGAGGGGTTAGGTGGTGAGGGGTTAGGTGGTGAGGGGCTAGGTGGTGAGGGGTTAGGTGGTGAGGGGCTAGGTGGTGAGGGGCTAGGTAGTGAGGGGTTAGGTGGTGAGGGGTTAGGTGGTGAGGGGCTAGGTGGTGAGGGGCTAGGTAGTGAGGGGTTAGGTGGTGAGGGGCTAGGTAGTGAGGGGTTAGGTGGTGAGGGGTTAGGTGGTGAGGGGCTAGGTGGTGAGGGGCTAGGTAGTGAGGGGTTAGGTGGTGAGGGGCTAGGTAGTGAGGACTAGGTAGTGTTAGTTTTAACCACATAGAACTAAGAGGGACACCCTGTGTTAAGATGTGCTAGTGTTAGCATGTCCTCTCCTGTGTTAGCATGGGCTAGTGTTAGCATGTCCGCTCCTGTGTTAGCACGGGCTAGTGTTAGCATGTCCTCTCCTGTGTTAGCACGGGCTAGTGTTAGCATGTCGTCTCCTATGTTAGCATGGGCTAGTGTTAGCATGCGCTAACCTGTTCCTCTCCTCAGGTACTAACGGAGGTGTGACCGCTGTAGGATTGGTTGCCAGCTTCCTTGGTGGGCTTGCTGTGGGTGTGGCTTACTTTGTTAGCCAGCTGCTTTTCGTCAACGACTTGAACCTGGCCAATCCACAGTGGCCAATCATAGTGTACGGGGGCGTGGCCGGTCTATTGGGCTCCCTGCTGGACTCCTTCCTGGGAGCCAACATGCAGTATTCAGGTAGGAGCTAATGCTAATTGCTATGCAATTTGATGCTAACATGCAGTTTATAGGTTGGAGCAATCCACTAAGTGTGTGTGTGTGTGTGTGTGTGTGTGTGTGTGTGTGTGTGTGTGTGTGTGTGTGTGTGTGTGTGTGTGTGTGTGTGTGTGTGTGTGTGTGTGTGTGTGTGTGTGTGTGTGTGTGTGTGTGTGTGTGTGTGTGTGCGTGCGTGCAGGTTTCGACAGCAGCGTGGGGAAGGTAGTGAGCTATGAGTCGATGACCACCAGACACATCAGTGGGAAACCCATCCTGGACAACAACGCTGTGAACCTGTTCTCCTCCCTGCTGGTCGCCCTCATCCTGCCTGGCCTGGCCTGGGGAGCCTGGCCCCAGTAGACCACCCTGGCCCCAGTAGACTGTAGACACCACCCTCAGACTAGAGACACCACCCTCAGACTGTAGACACCACCCTCAGACTAGAGACCACCCTCAGACCAGAGACCACCACCCTCAGACTAGAGACCACCCTCAGACTAGAGACCACCACCCTCAGACTAGAGACCACCCTCAGACTAGAGACACCACCCTCAGACTAGACACCACCCTCAGACTAGAGACCACCCTCAGACTAGAGACACCACCCTCAGACTAGAGACCACCACCCTCAGACTAGAGACCACCACCCTCAGACCAGAGACCACCACCCTCAGACCAGAGACCACCACCCTCAGACTAGAGACCACCACCCAGACTATAGAGTGCTGTATGGAGACGTCCTGTCCTGCTTATTCTGGGATGTCCTGGATCCTGCCGAGATGAAAGACCTTTTCTACGATTCTCATTGTCTTTTGTGTAATATTATAATGATGATGAATGTGATTTCTAAATGTGTGCATCTCTGATGGAAGGTGTGGTGTAATGTTCAAATCATCTCAAATTTAACTCTAAATTAAAAACAGTCAGTCTTCAAATAATCAAACTAAGAAATCGGAATCCACCTTCTCTGCTGCTCGTCGCCATGGAAACTCAACAGCAGAACGTCCGAGTGATTCTAACGACACAGTGTGCGCGTGCCACTAGGGCGGGACTAAATCTAACTAGCCAGGCCTGCTTCCTATTGGCTACTGGCCCTAAGTGTGTTGAGGTACAAGATTTACAATAAACATTATTTTGACCGTTTAAACTGACTACGGGTCTGCTTTAAAAATATATCTTCGGTTTGATTTGTTGAATATGTGCATGGTTTCTACATAATTACATGTAGGAAGCTAGTAATCTTGTTCTGGAATTGTGCTCATTTAGAGACCGGCAGGTAACTACTTTCTTTCCTTCACCCAGAGTAATACTGTCACTAACAAACGCCCTGTTAAATAAAAATGTATTTCTGCTCATGTCGTTAATGTTGGATTTTACCGAAGTTTCTCATCTGAAGCTAGTCACATGTGACCAATATGGACCAGCTAATTAGCTTCAGCTGCAAGGCTGAGTGTGCTAAAGCTAAGCTATACGGTACATGCTACGTGTTGGGCTAACTTTTCATAATTGAAGGGAGTCTTCACTGACGTGCATGTTGAGCTCTCAACACAAGGTAAGTATTCAGCTCTTAGTAAAGATGGGGATTCTTAATTATGTACCAGTTGTTTTCCGCTTCCGTCAGTCAGGAACGTAAAATAAGGAGAGTTCTTCGGTGCATTTGGTGGCTCTTAAAAGAGCCGTTGTGGCGATTTGACCGAGGTCGTTTTAGGCACGCTCTCCGCGGATGCGGCGGGCGAGCTGGATGTCTTTGGGCATGATGGTGACCCTCTTGGCGTGGATGGCGCACAGGTTGGTGTCCTCGAACAGACCGACCAGGTAGGCCTCGCTGGCCTCCTGAAGAGCCATCACAGCGGAGCTCTGGAAGCGGAGGTCGGTCTTGAAGTCCTGAGCGATCTCCCTCACCAGGCGCTGGAAGGGCAGCTTGCGGATCAGCAGCTCGGTGGATTTCTGATACCGGCGGATCTCTCTGAGAGCCACGGTGCCGGGCCTGTAGCGATGGGGCTTCTTCACGCCGCCGGTGGCCGGGGCGCTCTTACGGGCAGCCTTGGTGGCTAGCTGCTTCCTGGGGGCTTTGCCACCGGTGGACTTACGAGCCGTCTGCTTGGTTCTTGCCATTACTGCTTAGTTGTTCGTCTTGACGAAGTGTGCGTGTGTCCGTTCTGCAGGAGAATATATAGCATGAGGCAGAGCACAGCTACAAGCTGATTGGCCGTTTTGAAGAATGCGTAGAGGCTATAAAGTTTACAATTGGATGAAGCGCTGTTTTTGCAGGGCGTTAAACACGCCCTTCTAGGCAATTTAACTAAAAGCAAGCCAAGTTTGTCCATATTACGTCCATGCTGTAATAGGCTCACAAACAATTCAGAATTAAGGACATAAATAAAAGCGGAATGGTGTTTGATTATGTGACGTCCATACTCGATAATACAGAGAACAGCTACAACTATGTGTGTTTATAGGGGATAAAAGCAACGTTAAGACAATATGTATGCCTGTATACTTCCACTAGACTGATTCCTACACGGTAGGTAATATTATCAGCCATCATCATATGCATTCTTTCCCGAGCATGCTTGCAATTCGAGTGAACTGCGACTCGCCCAAAAACAGCGATTTCATTACGAATCGTCTGAGTGGACAGAATCACTCTTCAGCAAATGTGAGTGGCTCTTAAAAGAGCCTTTGTGGTTTTGGGGCGTAGCGTTTACTTTTTAGCGGGGGCTTTCTTGGTCACTTTCGGCTTCGCGACCTTCTTCGGGGTGGCGATCTTTGCCGCTGGTACCTTCTTGGCAGCGGGCTTTGCGGCTGTCTTGGGTGTCGCCTTCTTGGGGCTCTTGGGCGCCTTCCTGGGCGCAGCTTTCTTTGCCGCTGCGGGCTTCTCCGCCTTTACCGGGGACTTCTTTGCCACCGGGGATTTCTTTGCCGCCGCTGGCTTTTTGGCCACCGCCTTCTTCGGTGACTTCTTCGTGGCGGGTTTCTTAGGTGCGGGCTTCTTGACTTTAGGGGCAGCAGCCTTCTTAGCTGTGGGCTTCCGGATCTCGGTTTTGCTGATCTTGAAAGAACCGGAAGCGCCGGTTCCCGTGGCCTGGAGTAGAGTTCCGTTTGCCACCAACTTCTTCACGGCTATCTTGACACGGGCATTGTTCTTCTCCACGTCGTAGCCGCCTGCAGCCAGAGACTTCTTAAGCAACGAAAGAGAAACGCCGTGGCGCTCATCAGAGGCAGCCACGACTTTGACGACCTGCTCGCCCACGCTGGGGCCGGCCTTCTGCGGCTTGGCGGTGGGCTTCTTCTTGGTGTCTTTCGCCGGGGCAGCGGGCGGGACTTCAGCCATCTTTGGGAGTGGTTGTGACACGTCCGGTTCAGAAGTGTTGTCTGAACGGCGCCGGTGGGCCGTCCTTATACACCTAATGAGAACCGTACAGACTCAGCCACATACGCGTTTCACCGTGCGTCGCAAAGGTCGTCTCGTTTGTGTTTCCTCCCTAATTTAATTCGGGTGAAATTCACGGACTACGGCAATATTTGACCCTTTGCATCAATAAACTACAAGAACATATGTTGCATTTGAACTGTACTGCGTTTTATGCACCGCGGAGCAAGAGAATATATCCAAACCTCTTATATTGTGTCGTGACATGGTAGCCCTAACGTTTCTTTGAGATTCGTTTTTCATACTGCATAAGGACTTAAACTACATGCGGTCCGACCTTCTCACAGGAGGGACACTTCGGACAGACAGTTGACACTGAGCAACGTTTCATATGTCGCTAATTTAGGTCACAATTAACCCAGGTAGTGTCTGGTTTAACACACTATCTAGTTATCAAGCGTTTTGTGTGCTGAATACATCTCTATTATGATTAATAGTGTGTTTATATGCATTGCAAAAGTTACTCCCTGCTATTTTCTGTCTGGTGTCAGCATGTAATATACAAGATCATATTGGTAATGGAAGAAATCTGACTGTTTTCTAGTATCCGTCATGTTATTAGAAAAAAACTAACTTTATGCAATTATATTAACTTTTTATTTTATAAATCTGACACGCTAATGCCCAGCCTGTATTTTTAATGCAACCATTCATTTTTCTACCTAGACTGAACCTACAAAGCTTATTTATTTTGCATTTTAATTAATGATCAGCCGTTCAGCAGGGTAGCATTTTAATTAGCCTTGTTACATATTCAATGGCGACTAGAATAAACTGAACGCATACGTTTTCTATCTATAATTGTTATAGACTAACGGCCAACAATGAGTCGTGCTTGTTCCAGAGGTCACGTTACAATGGAACGACGGCCAATTCTAAACTGGGTCCAATAAGGGTCCCAGTGATGCTGCAGCTAGGGCATCACCGCATGAGGAGGTGGTTCCCAGAAGGAAAGCTCTTTCAGGCAGAGTTGGGTGGTCCTTAAAAGGACCGTTGGGTTAGGTTGTTCATTGATGAAGTTACTTGGAGCTGGTGTACTTGGTCACCGCCTTGGTGCCCTCAGACACGGCGTGCTTGGCCAGCTCACCGGGGAGCAGCAGGCGGACGGCGGTCTGGATCTCCCTGGAGGTGATGGTGGAGCGCTTGTTGTAGTGAGCAAGGCGAGACGCCTCACCGGCGATGCGCTCGAAGATGTCGTTGACGAAGGAGTTCATGATTCCCATCGCCTTGGAGGAGATGCCGGTGTCGGGGTGGACCTGCTTCAGCACTTTGTACACGTAGATGGCGTAGCTCTCCTTCCTGGTCTTGCGGCGCTTCTTGCCGCCCTTCACAGCGGTCTTGGAGACGGCTTTCTTGGAGCCCTTCTTCGGCGCGGTTTTGGGTGCTGGATCAGGCATGATGGAACGAGTATCTGGCACAGAGTTTGACTGCCGTACTTATAGGAGGCGCATGCAAATCAACAGTGTTGGTCCCATCATGTGATTGGCTGAAGAATAAGGGGCGTGAACCCAAGCGACACTGGTTGGTAGCACAGCTTTACAGTAAATAGATTAGCAATACCCTCTCGAGCAGAGCATTTTCTATTTTCAACTAAACGTTAAACGGTTCATTGTTGAATTCGGACTAGTTAATGTTTACTGGTCCAGCCGGTTCAGTATAGACTCATTTAAACTATGGACTATATGGCAGCTGTTAACGATACTGTTATATTAATGGATTAGGTGGCTGATTAACCAATTATCGTCATTGTATCCTGTAAAATAAAATCGTGATTAAAAGCAACGTATAAACTGGTTGCTTCGAGATCTGCCGATGTGTTCTAACTGGTCTGGATCTGCGTTTGAGTTCTCAATCCCGTTTTATCCAGCGTCATGTGCTTTGAGTAAATTCATCTTCAATATACATAACCTATGTAGTCATTAAACAATACCAATTTGGCGTGATATTATGGTATAATTTATCCACTTATACAAACAGGAAAGCTTTTGGTAATATTTGGGTGGCTCTTAAAAGAGCCTTTGGGGTCAGAAGGTTAAGACATGTCGTTTAACCGCCGAAGCCGTACAGGGTGCGTCCCTGCCTCTTCAGGGCGTACACCACATCCATGGCGGTGACGGTCTTCCTCTTGGCGTGCTCGGTGTAGGTGACGGCATCACGGATCACGTTCTCCAGGAACACCTTGAGGACACCGCGGGTCTCCTCGTAGATCAGACCGGAGATGCGCTTCACACCGCCGCGACGGGCCAGGCGGCGGATAGCGGGCTTGGTGATGCCCTGGATGTTATCACGCAGAACTTTACGGTGACGCTTGGCGCCGCCTTTTCCGAGTCCCTTTCCTCCTTTACCGCGACCAGACATTGTGCCGTTTTACGTCTAGAGCAGAATGGACATGGGCAGTGTGCTCCGGGCTTATAAAGGCTTGTTGAGGACCTGAGCGAGACGAAGGGCGGGAGCTCCAGTACAGGCCCCGCCCAGTGCCCCCGATAGTGGTTATTTTCGCAATACATATTTTATTTATCTAACTTATAAATTATTTATGTAGAATATGTATTTTAAATGTAGAACACAGACATGCACAGAGATATACTTAGTTCGTATAGATGTTGTGTTTATCCAAGATGCACCACCATTCTAAACAGTCCATGTACTAAACATTACCATAACCCTGACCCTGACCCCCTTGTTAAATAGATATGCAGGTATGACCCGGGTGCGAATGATATCGTCACATTCAGGGGGGGGTCTATTTATTTGCTTTTTCCCATAATGTGAAGCGTCACGCAATGGCCTAGGAATAATTATTAAAGGTGTTGTTTGTGGGATTTAGTGGCACCTAGCGGCGAGGTTGCAGACTGCAACCAGCTGAATTCCCCCTGACCCATACACA
The DNA here is from genome assembly GCA_026745465.1 of Lota lota. Taxonomy (NCBI): domain Eukaryota; kingdom Metazoa; phylum Chordata; class Actinopteri; order Gadiformes; family Lotidae; genus Lota; species Lota lota. Next base: position 378,660 of record JACYXH010000483.1, on the reverse strand, counting down.
AGGGCATCGTTGAGGGTGAAAACCATGAATGATTCATGGTCACCAAATGTAATAAAGCCTCAAAAATCTCATGACACAAAAACCAAAAATGTTTGCAATATAGTTATATATATATATATGTTAATATATACAAAGGATGGAGGTGTAAACTATAATCTGCACAATTATATAGAGCAGCAGAAGCGTATAATAGCACATTTAATTACACAAATTCGTCAGTACGTTATTTTAATCAGAAACCTGTGGTAAAAGAAGATTATTTTGGCAAGATGGCAGATTGTGTAGAGAAGACAGAGATACATGTTTACCTGTCATTTTTCATACAGTAGTAACACACATTGTTACCGGAGTTGATGATCGATTAAAACTTAAGCTACCTCGCTTAGTGTTGTTATTAAAGTAAGCAATATTTCGTAATAATAATCGGAACCACAGCGTCCCTCCTGCTCCTTCGTCATGCGGTGTTTAACTGGAGCGTGTTTTCAGAGGAGGATAGAAGGACATCCTGCTCCTTCGTCATGCGGTGTTTAACTGGAGCGTGTTTTCAGAGGAGGATAGAAGGACATCCTGCTCCTTCGTCATGCGGTGTTTAACTGGAGCGTGTTTTCAGAGGAGGATAGAAGGACCTCCTGCTCCTTCGTCATGCGGTGTTTAACTGGATGCGTGTTTCAGAGGAGGATAGAAGGACCTCCTGAACGCCGTGCTAATCTCATGTTGCATTCGGTGCAAATGTCTTTACAAAGACGGCGAAGGCTACAGGGGATGTGGACACAGGAAAACTTCAAGGATTCTTCTCTGAAAAGGATCTTGCAGGATACTGCAGCAGACTGTTTTGACGTGGCTGGATGCACTTTCTCACCTCTTCAACTCTTGGTTCAAGTTCAAGTTGTGTGTTCCCCAGACTTGCTCAAACAGCTGGAACGCCTGTTATTTGAAGCGACTTAAAGGGAACTCAGTTCAAGAAGTTGAAAGCCTCTTTCCAAGAGAATAAAGCAATTACACACTTTTCAGAATTGTTCTCCTGAATCTGTTATTCTTCCATGTTATTATTCTTCTGAGCTTTTCTGCATAATTTTGACAACATAGCAGGAAGAGCATGTTTGTCATACGTTTTAAATATTGCCACTATTGACATTGACAAATTGTACACTCATTCATTAAGTGCATAACATTTGTTCTAGCCCACAGGCAGGTAAACACTGCAAAAGCCATTAACTAGTAATGGAGATGTATCTTCTTCACAGAGAAAGGTACCTACATGTCCATGACAGTTGGACATTTAAGCCAAACAGCACTTTGTTATTTAGTCCTCTGCGGTGGAAGAACGCCATCCACACTGCTCTGCAGTTTGGACTTTGCCTTTTACCTGCTGAGAACAAGTGTACCGTTAATCAAGAAATGCAGTGGGCACCGTAATAACGCCCCGTAACCCTGCCTCCGTGTCCGTCGCGTGCTGCAGGCCTACAGTCTCCCTGACAGACATATTACGGTCCTACTTCCAAAACGTGCAAACTTCAACCACGACGAAAACAACGTTTTGCACTTGATTTACAGTAACACAAAAAAAAAAACAGATGTACGTGTTTGAATTGACGGTTTTGGCCGTGGATTGGACTCGTGGATGATGGAGGCTGTCTGTTCTGGTACATACGTCACTAGGCACGTGTCTAGGGGGCCATGCTATTGGTCTTTATCTTTTTCTTTATTTTAACATCGTAGTCATTCAATCATCTTCAAACAAAACATAGGTACACAATTTGACCAAAAAACGGAACAAAATAAAACAATATACATTGAGGTACCATGTAACCGCAACGAGGAAATATGTTTTATTTATTTAAGGCTTTTCATATTTTTACTGTTTTAAACTATTTATTATTATTCAGAACAAGTTATGTTTCAATATAGTGTCTGATTTCTTTTTGAATTGTTGTGTGTGGTGTTTCTATTCAGACCATTGGAAATTTGAACGTAGTATTTTCCATGTAAAAGAAGGTTAAAATAAACAGCTTTTTAGAATCACTATAATTTGTATCATTAAAAAAATACCATGTCTATTTTTTCTAGATGTATAATTGACCAATCAAGGTCTAAAGAAATATTTTATATTAAATACGAAAATCCTTTTCTATCCAGTCTGCTTCCCGTGACTGGGGGTCATGACGTAGCATCGGCGCGTGACGCGTGTCCGTCGCTCCGCCCCTCCCTCCGGCTGCTCCGCTCTTCGTCAGAAGCGCTGGGTAAACACTTGAGCTGCGAGTGGCGTGACCTCGGAGCAGTTCGTGTTTCTCGGCTGATTGTGCCAGTGTCCTCGGGGTTCACAGGTAGGTCCAGTATGTTCATACCACGCCGTGCTTTTTGTCCGACTACGTGCTGTAGCTGTTTGTACTCCTTTCCTCATTCTAAATGCATGGATGTTGGGAAACCGACCAGAAAAGCCCGCAATGTTCTCTACTAGTACACCTCTACTAGTACACCTCTACTGTATTCTCTACTAGTACACCTCTACTGTATTCTCTACTAGGACACCTCTACTGTATTCTCTACTAGTACACCTCTACTGTATTCTCTACTAGTACACCTCTACTGTATTCTCAACTAGTACACCTCTACTAGTACACCTCTACTGTATTCTCTACTAGTACACCTCTACTGTATTCTCTATTAGTACACCTCTACTGTATTCTCTACTAGTACACCTCTATATTCTCTACTAGTACACCTCTATATTCTCTACTAGTACACCTCTATATTCTCTACTAGTACACCTCTACTGTATTCTCTACTAGTACACCTCTACTGTATTCTCTACTAGTACACCTCTACTGTATTCTCTACTAGTACACCTCTACTGTATTCTCTACTAGTACACCTCTACTGTATTCTCTACTAGTACACCTCTACTGTATTCTCAACTAGTACACCTCTACTAGTACACCTCTACTGTATTCTCTACTAGTACACCTCTACTGTATTCTCTACTAGTACACCTCTACTGTATTCTCTACTAGTACACCTCTATATTCTCTACTAGTACACCTCTATATTCTCTACTAGTACACCTCTACTGTATTCTCTACTAGTACACCTCTACTGTATTCTCTACTAGTACACCTCTACTGTATTCTCTACTAGTACACCTCTATATTCTCTACTAGTACACCTCTATATTCTCTACTAGTACACCTCTACTGTATTCTCTACTAGTACACCTCTACTGTATTCTCTACTAGTACACCTCTACTAGTACACCTCTACTAGTACACTTTGTGCTCATGCTGATGTGGTTTACGTTTGATCGCTTTGCTGCCCTATCGGTTGTACATCTATATTATATGTTAGTATCTGTTGTACATCAATATTACAGGTTCTATCTGTTATACATCTATATTCTATGTTACTTACTGTTCATCTATATTATATGTTGCTAATTTTCCAGAGAAAGCAGAATCGGATATAAAGAGGAGAGACTCGAGCCACCGGTCTAGACGCCTGCTGATCTCAGGGGTAGAAGCTCTCTTGGGTCCAAAGACTCTCCTGACCATGGACGAGGAAGAGGGCGTGTCCACGGACGACGAAGCCCCGCCCACCTACTGCGTGACACGCCCGGCGTTCAACGAGGAGCAACTTCAAGCTGGGCTCCTCCATCGCCGCCAGAGGGTAGAAACCTCCATCACACACACGCTGGCCCACAAACTCGGGTAACTCACACACCCCTACCTGCTCCTCAATGACCTGTCTCTGTACTGTCTAACCCCTACCTGCTCCTTAATGACCTGTCTCTGTACTGTCTAACCCCTACCTGCTCCTTAATGACCTGTCTCTGTACTGTCTAACCCCTACCTGCTCCTTAACGACCTGTCTCTGTACTGTCTAACCCCTACCTGCTCCTTAATGACCTGTCTCTGTACTGTCTAACCCCTACCTGCTCCTTAACGACCTGTCTCTGTACTGTCTAACCCCTACCTGCTCCTTAATGACCTGTCTCTGTACTGTCTAACCCCTACCTGCTCCTTAATGACCTGTCTCTGTACTGTCTAACCCCTACCTGCTCCTTAATGACCTGTCTCTGTACTGTCTAACCCCTACCTGCTCCTTAATGACCTGTCTCTGTACTGTCTAACCCCTACCTGCTCCTTAATGACCTGTCTCTGTACTGTCTAACCCCTACCTGCTCCTTAATGACCTGTCTCTGTACTGTCTAACCCCTACCTGCTCCTTAATGACCTGTCTCTGTACTGTCTAACCCCTACCTGCTCCTTAATGACCTGTCTCTGTACTGTCTAACCCCTACCTGCTCCTTAATGACCTGTCTGTACTGTCTAACCCCTACCTGCTCCTTAATGACATGTCTCTGTACTGTCTAACCCCTACCTGCTCCTTAATGACCTGTCTCTGTACTGTCTAACCCCTACCTGGTCCTTAATGACCTGTCTCTGTACTGTCTAACCCCTACCTGCTCCTTAATGACCTGTCTCTGTACTGTCTAACCCCTACCTGCTCCTTAATGACCTGTCTCTGTACTGTCTAACCCCTACCTGCTCCTTAATGACCTGTCTCTACTGTCTAACGCCTACCTGCTCCTTAATGACCTGTCTCTGTACTGTCTAACCCCTACCTGCTCCTTAATGACCTGTCTCTGTACTGTCTAACCCCTACCTGCTCCTTAATGACCTGTCTCTGTACTGTCTAACCCCTACCTGCTCCTTAATGACCTGTCTCTGGACTGTCTAACCCCTACCTGCTCCTTAATGACCTGTCTCTGTACTGTCTAACCCCTACCTGCTCCTTAATGACCTGTCTCTGTACTGTCTAACCCCTACCTGCTCCTTAATGACCTGTCTCTGTACTGTCTAACCCCTACCTGCTCCTTAATGACCTGTCTCTACTGTCTAACGCCTACCTGCTCCTTAATGACCTGTCTCTGTACTGTCTAACCCCTACCTGCTCCTTAATGACCTGTCTCTGTACTGTCTAACCCCTACCTGCTCCTTAATGACCTGTCTCTGTACTGTCTAACCCCTACCTGCTGCTTAATGACCCGTCTCTGTACTGTCTAACTCTACCTGCTCCTTAATGACCTGTCTCTGTACTGTCTAACCCCTACCTGCTCCTTAATGACCTGTCTCTGTACTGTCTAACCCCTACCTGCTCCTTAATGACCTGTCTCTGTACTGTCTAACCCCTACCTGCTCCTTAATGACCTGTCTCTGTACTGTCTAACCCCTACCTGCTCCTTAATGACCTGTCTCTACTGTCTAACGCCTACCTGCTCCTTAATGACCTGTCTCTGTACTGTCTAACGCCTACCTGCTCCTTAATGACCTGTCTCTGTACTGTCTAACCCCTACCTGCTCCTTAATGACCTGTCTCTGTACTGTCTAACTCTACCTGCTCCTTAATGACCTGTCTCTGTACTGTCTAACCCCTACCTGCTCCTTAATGACCTGTCTCTGTACAGTCTAACCCCTACCTGCTCCTTAATGACCGGTCTTTGTTTCTCTACTACTGCTTAATGACTAGGTAGCACACCTTAAAACGTAATAATCTCAGTTAATGATTAGCCGGACTGGCTTCTGGTGTGTGACTGATCCAACAGCCAGAGTGTAAGCATCTGACCTCTGACCTCCAGGTGTTCCTCTCAGCGTGCCCGGGCCGCCATGTTGGGGTTCCTCCCCATCCTGTCCTGGCTCCCCTCCTACCCGGTCCGCTCCTTCCTGTTCCACGACGTCGTGTCCGGTCTCAGCACCGGGGTGGTTCAGCTGCCTCAGGGTCCGGACTACACACAATACACTACCACACCACACTACCACGCACACCACACTACCACACACAATACACTACCACACACAATACACTACTACACCACACTACCACGCACACCACACTACCACGCACAACACACTACCAAGCACAATACACTACCACACCACACTACCACGCACAATACACTACCACACACAACACACTACCACGCACAATACACTACCACACACAACACACTACCACATCACAATACCACGCACAATACACTACCACACACAATACACTACCACACACAATACACTACTACACACACCACCACACTACCACGCACAATACACTACTACACCACACTACCACGCACAATACACTACCACACACAACACACTACCACACA